>CM046793.1:37106827-37359327 GCA_025617405.1 Perca schrenkii
TTTTGTATACTTCAGTCAGTGTTTTAAGGTTGCTCTTAGCCTTGTTGTTTTTATTTTGTGTTTTATGCTTTGTCTTGCTGGTTTTATGTTTTTATATGCTTGCTCTGTAAAGCACTTTGGTCTGTCTAGCGGCTGTTTAAATGTGCTATATAAATAAATGAACTTGAACTAAATTGTTATTTAAAAAAAGTAATTTACTTAAAACAACTAATAATGCAGAGTGATTTTAAATCTTATCAAGTCCCACACATAAATATGCTCATGTTTGTTTTTTCTCTTTAGTCTTTGCTATTAACATTCATCAACTGCAAAATCAGACAATTTCATTTTTTAAATAACAATGCATGGAAAATAACATAAAAAAATGCTTCTCTTTGTTGGCCTAAAAATTAAATTTTTAGTTTTTCATAACTGTACAAGTCAAAACAAATGCACATTTGTCAAAGAAGCCATTTGGCTGTATTTCTAAACACTGAACTCTAGGGTTTTTTTATATAGGCCTACAATTTTTTCTGCGACAAGGCAAATCAAAGTGCTTAGCATAAAACACAATTTTTTTCATTATTGGTATTTTTTATTGTATAAATTCGGCCTGTGTTCCATTTTGATAAATTAACCGGTAAAATGACAAAAATAATATTATTAATATAAAGAAATGCATACCATGATAACATCGAAATCAACATTGATAGGTGTAGGGTTATAGTTTTAAAAATATCAATAAACAACAAAGCAATCCAGCTTCCGTGGCAATAAGACCGGACTAATATGTTAAAAGAAATACATATAAACCATTATAAGATCTCATGAATACATTTTGATTAAAACAGCGGTTATTGGGCTAAAAATACCAAAAAATAGCAAAGCTGTATACAGCTTCTCTGCTGCAGCCCTACTGGCAGAAAGAATCGTGCTGTGATTGTGAAAGATGCTTCCCATTGAAATACATTCCATAAATCTTCAAAATATCATGATGGTATCACAATCTAATAGATTACTTTGCGTGATGCCATCACAAACCATGAGACTGGGTGCTTCATGGGTAAAGATTCAATTACGGCATTTCAATCATCATGATTGGTGATTTATTACTGATGTTCATGTCTTCTTCAGCAAAAACTGACCAGTCAGAGCAGTGTACATACTGTATATTCTGAAGAATTGTATTGTTGTCATCATTGTTAACTAAACATTACTCCTTCATTACATCATCATGTTCAGGCCCTTCAATCAATGTGCTGACTTGGTCCATCTTTAACATTAATGAATATGATATGATTAATGGTGGCATGAAATTAGATGTATTAAGGAATTAAAGTAGTGTGGCAAAATTATACTGAGGTCACAACAACATAAGGCATGGGAGAATGGTGCTTCTGTCATTCTCCCTGTGTCATTCGCCCCGATCACCTGTTCTTTCATGATGTAACTTTTGGAGAGAAGTACAGGTTCTTTTGAAGAAAAAAACTTTTGTCTGTACATATTCACAACAGCAGTCTATGAGGGAATTACAGCCTGAAACTGTAGGAGCGCCAAATTGCAAAACAAAATGCCAATACTACACAATGTTGCTTAAAGAATATCAAAAATAAAATATTTTTTAAAATAAAAAACATGTAAAATAAAACAGAGACGATGGAATGTGCAAAATACGGAGTGTGGAGTATAGTATATAAAAAATTTTTAAAAATATAGTGCGCACTCCCCCACACTCCCCTGACTGTGACAGGGCAGGCATATGTCCTTGATTTCCCCATAACCACTTACATGCTGTAACAACCAGAATAAACAGTTTTCTCCCTCCGGCAGATTGCTTGAAGCCAGCTCTCTGTGTCCCTATTTAATGAGAGCTCTACATTTGGTAGGGACATTTTTTTTCAAGGTAAATATGTTCGTTGGTTTTGAAATAGTGGGTGGGGTAAAGCCAACTCTTGGTGATTTAATGTGTGAGGCAAATGTGATTATGGGCCTAGAGTTTGGGTTTTTGCTACTATTAGCATAGCATAATCTAGACAAATGGCTATAAACAAAGAAGGACAAAGCTGATTGTTATTGTGATCCAACCTTACATTAACAATAATTCTATGCTTTTGTCTTTTATTGCTTGTAATCCCTTGCATGAACAATACATAATAAATATTTGGGCATGCATGTTTTGTCCCCTGAGAATTGTGACATTGACATTTTGCACAATGGAAGGCCATACAAGATGTCATAGACAATAAAATACAAGAGCTTGGTCCAGTGATAAGTATCAGAGACATTGTGTCCCTTTTATTTCTCTGTGTAAAATTATTGTTGGATAGTTGACATTCTTTTCAAAATAAAATGTTAACTTTGGTTTATTCATTAAGGACAACAAAGAGCTATTCTATGTGGAAAATCTAGATAGAATGACAAGAGGCACCTCAGATGGCTTACTAGCTTACATCGAGTCAAGCCTTTCTATGTGTTGAAGTGCAACAACACAGCGGCAGTTTAGAGGATGATGAGTGCTCTGGACACAGGTTTCAACTGTTCTATCAAGGTACCGATGAAGAATTAAAATAATAATCTAGCTCTCTGACTTCTCTGTTATGGAGAAAGATTGTTTCCTTCTCAGATTGCCTATTGAAACATGTTTTGGTCAAACACAGGGTGAGATCCAAATGGCCCTGTCCCTCGGAGTGACACCTGATGATATATATATAATAATTTATGACATACAACCAAACCAATGTCGCACATCAAATACGCCTGTGCTCATGGAGTAGATATAACTTTTGATAGTGAGGATGAACTCCTAAAAATGTCTCTTTGTCACCCCAAAGCCAAGTAAGTGAACATTTAAAACGTGTAAATTCTTGTTCAGTTGAGTATTAATTAAGTTATTGAATCACTTTCTAGACTGGTACTCTGCATCGCAGTGGAAACTCCAAATCGCCGGTAAAAGTCACTTCAAAGTTCTGAGCCAGACCTCTACGCACAGTCTCGGTTCTGGAACCATACTCCTGGATAGGGGTTGGACTCTTTTCTTCTCCAGAGTTGCCCAGGGTGTGAGGCGCCGGGCGGATGTGGGGATACTCACAAGCCCCTGTCTGAGCGCTGCTACGTTGGAGTTTACCCCGGTGGACGAGAGCCAGACGGTTGTGGGGGGGGAAACTGTGGGATGGTGCTGCGGAAGTATGGGGTGAGGGGGTCTCTTCTCAGGGCCATCCAATCTCTGTACGACCAAATTCCCTCAAAATCTGAAAACGTAACACTTTCTCCTGCCCACATCTGGTACACCGGTCAGGGAGAGCATTATTATACTTATTTAACTTTTCCGGTGTCACATATGTCCTCATCAGCCAATTCTATTGGAGACGTTTGAGCCGGGAATTGACAGTTTGAGTCCCTCCCACTCCCTGGGCCGTTTTTGGAAAAGAAAATAGCTTTTGATTGTTTCGGATGGATGCCCATTTTGCCTGCTTGTTTCCAGGACTCCTTAGGTTTTTGTGCATTTTTTGAGTTTTTATTGAATCATCAAAACTATCCTCAGTTTCCGCCTCTGCATTTTGGGTCCGCATTTCTCCAGCCTTCCATGACACATTTACCTCTGGAGTCTCCTTTAAAGGTGCTGCTGCCTGCACATCTGGCTGACAGTGCTCAGGTGTGGCTGCAGACACATCTGGCTGATAGTGCTCAGGAGGGGCTGCAGGCACATATGGCTGATAGTGCTCAGGTGTAGCTGCAGGCACATCTGGCTGATGGGGCCATTGTCTTCCAGCACTTGCACAGGGCTCAGGCCACGTCCACACTTACCAAAGCAATGTTTTTTTTCCCCCGTCTTCGCTGGAACCGTTTAAAAAAAAATGTGCGCCAAACGGATCATTTGTAAAAGACTCAACACGCTACTTCATATTCCAGGCCTATAGGTGGCGTTGTTTCTTTCTGTGACTTTGGTCACTTCCACTTCCATTTATAACACAACTAGTAACTAACTTTCACCACTGCTCAGTTTGTAAAGGCCGCCGCAAGAAAACGTGTCTTTGTTGACATTGTATAATGTGCTGTTGGGTTGCTTTTTATTTAGCAATTCTGTCTGCCATCAGACATGATTGCAGCACACTAGCTAGCTCTGCTAGCTAACATCAGTTAGCAGTCAAACAAACATCAATGATCCAATGTTTTTTTGATAATTACACGTTTTTCTTGCGGTAGCCTTTCTACAATAAGCCGTGCTGAAAGTTACTATAATCCATTCAAGGAGTTGATAAGCAGACAGATTAGCTAGCTAGGTGATAAGTTGTCTACTTCTACTTTATCAACAGCTAACCATAGCAGCTCACGTTAACGTTAAGCCCATGCTGGGGCGGTCAGCTACTTGAGCGATGTTTAACGTTAGCTACATAAAGTTAGCAATATATTTTGTGTAGAATCCAGGACCAGCAGAGCAGAGGGAAGTGTCAGGGAGCAGAGACAAAGTATTTAGATGAAGTGAGCTGGTTTGACCATGGAGATGGGATACGGTTAGATTGACCGCAGTCGTGTCAGTGGCCGTGCACTAGCTAGTGCGGGGTAAGAGGTCGAGGGGTGTGGTGATGACATCATCGAGTCATCATAGTGGAGACGACACCGGAGGCCAAGATATCGGCCCATTCTGAACCGCAATGTACTGGTGCTTCTTTAATACAAGTCAAGTTACATCAATAATCAAATGTAGATGTTTACACTGCTTTCAGCAGTCGCTCTCAGGACTCAGGTGATACAACATTTAAATCATCCTGTGTTTGCATATCAAATTAAACCAGCGTTGGAGGAAGTATTCAAATCCTGCCCTGGAAAAACAAATTGCTAAATGTGGCACAATACATCTCTTCTCTTCATATGAGATGCATTTGTTTTATTTATCATGGTCCCTGAAAATTAAATGTAATGAACTAAAGTAAAAGTCAAGTCAAATTCCTGACTTGAAAATGTCACGTTAACAAAAGTATTTCTTTATATACAGGAAAATGTAGTTGCTCCCCTTGACTTTTGATTGTGCTTTTGTTGCCTAAAGCTAACCCCAGATTGACTGAGGCGACTTAGGATGTGAACCCCAACCTCTGCTGTCAAAGTCCTGCACTTTAATATTAGGGATGCACTGAACCCAGATTTTTGGTGTTCTGCCGAATACCGAACCTACTGGTTAAGATTCTGCCGAACCCCAAACCGAACCAAACCGAACCCTACTCCCATTCTTAACACAGTAAACACATTAATGAAGTAAACAAAGTCAAGAGCAGTGCATTTTTCTTTGTATTTTAAGTTTAAAAAATAAAAAAGAATAGGCAACATTATGCCTGGCACACAAGTGGGAAAAACTATTTTTGTCAAAGCCTATGTTTACCCTATCTCAAGATCCAACCAGTATCCAAAATATTAGCCTTTTAGATTTATAATCCTATAAAGTAGGCTACCCCCACGCTCTATTCACATCGTAGGAAAGTGCATCGCTATCGCCAGATGAGTGACAATTTTGTTTTGCAAACTTTCGCTTACCAGTGTATGATGAAGGGATGTTGGGTGGGTGGAATTAGAAAGCTACCGTTAGCTAACGAGCAGCAGCCGGCCGTACGGTCACTCCGCTCCCGCTGTAGGAAGACTCATTTACCGAGAGAACAGCTGACAGCCCGGGAGAGGCTCAGTCTGGTTAACACCAGTTTTTAGCTGGGACTGTCCTTCCTTTGCTGTACCTGAAGTTGCTTCATTTCGGCTGCTGCCTGGAGATTCCTTCATGCACAACTCGTATTCTTTTGGATGTTTCATACGCAAATGTCTTAACAGCGGCGGTGTTGTGTATAGTTTAGGGTCCTCGTCACCACGAGACAAATCGGCATTGCAAATTGAACATGTAGCTCAACTTGAATGGCCTTCTTTTGACTGAAAGTACTACCAAACAACAACTTTTTCTGCTCACAAGTTCCATTTTCACTTTCTCACAGCTTACTGCCGTTGCTAGGTTGGTACTGCATTCCGTCTAGCTACGTCATTACTTCGATCACGTAACTCTACAAAGAGTAGTGAAGTAACAAGATAGTTCAGTCCAAGATAGCGGAGCTGCAGCTCTGTCATGGGTGCGTGTCAGTTTTGTTTTGATTTGGAACGTTCTATTGCATTTCGCCTCTTGTTACTTCTATACTCTTTGGCAAGAGCAGAAACTCAACACAACGTTTGTCTCTTTTTCTCGAGTTTCGCCTTTCGTTACTTCTCTTTGGTACCGTTCGGTTCGGTCGAAAAAAATTCTGACGTTCGGCAGTACCCGAACTCCATCAAAAAGCCCAAAGTTCGGCCAAATTCCGAACCGAACGCTGGGTTCGGTGCATCCCTATTTAATATGCCTGCTTTTATTCTAACAACACAAGGTCAAAACCTAGCATGTGGCTGTACTGTGTATGGCCAGTGTGCTAAAACAGTGGCCAAATTGTCAGCAGACTGTATCTGTATCTATAATATGTATCATTACTCATGATAAACATTTTAATAATGGAAAAGTGAAACTATTGTAAAATGTAGGAAGTTTTATTAATCGCATGGACATGTCACTGCAGTTTTTTTTTGATAATCTACACGTTTTTCTTGCGGTAGCCTTTCTACAATAAGCCGTGCTAAAAGTTACTATAATCCATTCAAGGAGTTGCTTAGCAGACAGATTAGCTAGCTAGGTGATAAGTTGTCTACTTCTACTTTATCAACAGCTAACCATACTAGCTCACGTTAACGTTAAGCCCATGCTGGTGTGGTCAGCTACTTTAGCGATGTTTAACGTTAAGTACATAACGTTAGCAATATATCTTGTGTAGAATCCAGGACCAGCAGAGCAGAGGGAAGTGTCAAGGAGAAGACAAAGTATTTAGATGAAGTGAGCTGGTTTGACCATGGAGATGGGATACGGTTAGATTGACCGCAGTCGTGTCAGTGGCCGTGCAATAGCTAGTGCGGGGTAAGAGGTCTAGGGGTGTGGCGATGACATCATCAATACGCACGCATGCAGCTTCAGCGTCCAAACGAAGCCAAAAGCGAGACGTTTTAGAATTTTTTCACCCTGGGACCAGGTTTCAAAAAAGTGCGTTTTCAGGCAGTGCGTTTTCAGGATTAAACAATGCAAAACGTGCGTTTGCGTCAAAAAGCATCTCCGTGTGGATGGCCCCCCTGTCTCTATCTGTGGGGATCTGTATTTCAGAATTTCCATCAGCTCAAAACAAAAACATCTTAACATAGTAAGTGATGGATTTTCTGTTTGAAGATAATCAGATATTAATAAATATTGAAATGTTAAAAGTCAAACCCTTACATTTTTGTGTCGATGATAGGCAGGCTTAAGCCTTTTTCCTATTAAGCATGACATTGCAAATTCCCAGATCCTGGAAGGTCTCACCCCAGGACGTTTTGTCAACCTTACTTCCTTCAAGTTGAGCTGCGGCCTGCAGCTTTCCAATGACTAAAACAATATCCTCAACTGTTTTGGAAATTGTTCTGAAAAAGAATACTATATGTAATATTTTCACATTCAATGACGTGTGGGGAAAAAGAACTTTCCAAAGGTAGGAAAAGAAAAAAAACTGTAGTGAAGAGAACATTAAACACATTCATATCTATGTGGAGTATATTGATCCTGTGTTTGTTTACTATTTATGCAAAGTTGAGTTCATGCATGTGGCAATATTCCTCCTTATTTAAAGTGCATTAACCAACACATTATAAGATTACAGTAAATCGTCCCGTGGAAGAGAGTCTTGTGCAGACAAGCTGTTTTCAAACAAACAGAACATTAGAAAAATGAAGTCATTACTATGTACTCAAACAATAATTCTGAACAAATTGATCTGTACTAGTGTTATATGATATGATATATATATATATATATGAATATGAATTTCCAATTTCAAGACGGAAGATGTCCTAGACAACAACTTATACAGGTAATTGATGATATGATAACACATGTAATATACATATCAAGAATTCAATTCTGTTCATTGTAGTGGAGACGACACCGGAGGCCAAGCAATTGGCCCGTTCTGAGCCGCACTGCACTGCTGCTTCTTTAATACAAGTCCAGTTACCAGACATGGGGGACTCGAGTCACATGACTTGACACGAGTTAGACTCGAGTCGCAAATTTTAGGACTTGAGACTTGCTTGTTTAACATTCATAAAAGACTTGACTTGACTTTGACTTGATATTCATGACTTGAGACTTGACTTAGACTTGAGTCAAATGACTTGAAATGACTTGATTTTCTGTTTAATAAATATATTTTCCCCGTCTGATATTGAGGAGGAGTTAACTTTACGATTTTAGTGCTGTTGCATGCGCAGGAACCGTTGATATGATGACGCGGCGCGCGGTGGCAGACAGTCAGTAAACAACACTGGGTATGGCTAGTAACTTAACGTCATGGATCCCTCTCATGGGCGCCGATACCGTGGGTGCTCGGAAAATACTGACCACCCACGTGTGCCAGACTGCCAGTTCATTTTTACATTAATCTAAAATTAAACACTGCAGTTGTGGAGCGTCTGTCATAGTGTGATTGGTTATGTCGGTGGCATTGATTCTTAATTTCCCACGAAACTGATCGCGGTTACGTGCCAGTTAAACTTTTCATCTCCGATCCTATCTGTATTTGTGAGAAGTGGCACTGTCTTGAGTTGAAAGATAGCCTATAGGCTAGGCCTACTTTACGGCTTTATTATGGCGTGTGCGTTCATGTCGGCCGCTGTCCATTTCCTAAGGTTTCTGAAATGCAAACACTTTCTTTTTAAAGGGTGTGCGCGTGTGAGCACCCATGGAGGAAAACATAAATCGGCGCCTATGTCCCTCTGCACAGAAAATAATAAAGTTTGGCTATAAGGATTACACATCTGATCAGGCAAAGAAAAAAACGAACGGCAGTTTGCAAGGTCTGCAGTAGCCTACAAACATTTCCGACATCGAATTTCATCAGACACTTCAAATCGGGAGAGATTCGGGTTCCAGTCCCCATATTCAGCTGAACCACTATGTGGACGTTTGTGATGGACAGAAGTCCCTTCAGTTTTTGGCCATGAATAAGCACACCCTCCCCTCTTTGTTCAAGGTGGCGGTAAGAGCGAATAAAGCACACATACACACACAACACAAACTGCTCTCTCTCTCTCTCTCTCTCTCTCTCATAAACACACACAAACATGCAGACGTAAGTATGTGAATAAAGCTAGGCACACATACAACACACTCTGCACTCTCACACACACGCACATGCACATTCACTCACCAACATTAATAACTTTTCACTCACTCTTTCTCAAACACGCACACATTCACTCACAAATACACTGACAAATATCAACATATACTTTCCATTCCATGTGATAAGCAAAGGTGGTGGGATTCAGCTACTCTTAAAGAATATGTTTTGTTCTTTAAGAGAAGGAAAGGTTAAAGGATGTGTTTCTGTCTCATAAAAGTGAGGCATGTTTGAAGAATATTATTTGACTTAGGAACCATTATACTTGAATTGTTTGAAGGAATTTCATGATTTGATGTCATGTTTGAGGCATATTGAACAATGTTGATTTATTGTTGGCCTAATATCAGTTTTAGGCTGTGCCTTTTTATCTGTGTTAATTTAAACTCTTTAGATGTATGTGGACGCAATGTCTATTGAATATTGGGTAACACTTTATAATAACTACACATAATTCATCATTTATTAAGCATTAGTTAACTATTAGTTAATGGTTTGTTCATTATTACTTATTAATTGTTCATACATAGTTCATCATGGGTAAAGTATTTGTTCACACAATTATAAATGGTTTGTTCATAGTAAATAAGCCTATTAGTTAATGTTTTTTTTCATCATTATTAATTAATTGTTCTTACATAATTCATCATCAGTAAAGCATTTATTCACATAGTTATAAATGGTTTGTTCATAGTAAATAAGCCTATCTTGAAAAATATGTTTGTAAGTACATGATTTATACTTAACAAATAATGAAACAACCATTTGGAAATGAAATAATTTTCCCATTATAAACCAGTTACTAACTATTGCTAAATGCTTTGTTCATCATTTGTAAAGCACTGCTCCTATGTTAATTCTCATGAATGAAGCATTTGTATACACACTCATAAATGGTTTGTTCATAGTAAATAAGGCTCTTGGAAGTTATGTTCATAAATAGAAGTTTGACACTTTCTAAGTATTGCAAAAAACCATTAGTAAATTAAATCATTTTCCCTTTATAAACTATCTACAAACTAGTAGTAATTTATTTGTTTATCATTTGTAAAGCATAGTTTCTACATTCATTCTAATCAGTAAAGCATTTGTAAATGCAGTTAGTAAATGGTTGGTCCATAGTAAGTAAGCCCATGTAAAAGGTTTATCAGTATATTTTTTTAATAATTCCTACATGATGCATTAACCATTTGTAAATTAAGTAATTTTACCATTATCAACTAGGTACTCAGGAACGTAAACGGTTGTTTATAACTAGGAAGTTAATGATTAACAGAC
Source organism: Perca schrenkii (assembly GCA_025617405.1). Taxonomy (NCBI): domain Eukaryota; kingdom Metazoa; phylum Chordata; class Actinopteri; order Perciformes; family Percidae; genus Perca; species Perca schrenkii. The sequence continues at coordinate 37,117,342 of CM046793.1, forward strand.
TATCTAGACCTACATTTGTTCATGTCTTAAATAAAATGTTATGATTTAGAAAAAGGCCTAAACTAATAGCTTGGGTGTTAACACATCTGTTACAAATACTTACCAATAATGTAATCCATGATTAACTCATGAGTTACTACTGGTTAGTTAAGTATACTGTGTGAGCCCAATCTAAAGTGAGTACTTTCTATGCTTTACAAACCATTTATAAATGAGTTCCAAAGGCTAACAGAACCTGGACACACACATGTATTGCTCTATTTGGACATGCCTTCAGAAATATGCCTATGGATAGTTAGTGTTAATACATCTTTAACAAGCACTTACCAACATATCAATCCATGATTAACTCATGAGTTACTACTGGTTAGTTAAGTATACTGTGTGAGCCCATCTAAAGTGAGGACTTGCTATGCTTTACAAAGCATTTATAAATGGGTTGCAAAGGCTAACAGAACCTGGACACACACATGTATTGTTCTATTTGGACATGCCTTCAGAAATATGCCTACGGATAGTTAGTGTTAATACATCTTTAACAAGCACTTACCAACACATCAATTCATGATTAACTCATGAGTTACTAGTGATTAGCTGACTACATGGTGTGAGCCCATCTAAAGTGAGGACTTGCTATGCTTTACAGAGCATTTATAAATGAGTTGCAAAGGTTAGCAAATACAAAGACAAGTAAAAAAAACATTTACGAAAAGGGAAAGAAAGGTCAAAGTGCTAGAAAACATACAAATATTTATTTAAAACTAAATAAATTCTTCTTTTCAACACAACATTTTTTTATACAGTGAGAAAGAACACACCCCAGGGTAAAAAAAGAAAAAGAAAATAAACTATGAACAAAGGGGTATTGAAGAAATGCTTCACGGGAAAATGTAATTACAATAAATAAAAAATGTATTTAACGCATCCGTATGCTCTCAAAAAAGAAACTAACAACAACAATATATACATATGTATATAATAATATTATGTAAAATGTACAAATATTTATGTAAAGCTACTGTAAATAAATTCTTCTTTTCAACAAAGAACACATCCCAGGGGGAAAAATAAAGCTTAAAGTAAGGATATTGAACAAACAATAACAAAAAATGCTTCACTGGAAAATAGAAAATGTAATTACAATAAATAAAAACTTATGGGTAGGTTTGAATCCGACCTGATGCCCTTTGCTGCGTGTCACCCCCCATCTCTCTCTCTGTCTTTCCTGTCTATCCACTGTCACTGTCCAATGAAGGGGAAAAGCCCCCCAAAAAATTATAAAAAAATAAAAAATAAAAACCTCATTAACATTACCTAGGCCTACTTATATTTCTTTGCAATGTCGTGCATTAGCTGACCAAATGCACCATGGTGGTGCTTTTTCGCCAGCCACTTGTTCCACTCTATGAGGGACAAATGGTCAGACAGCAGACTTTCAGAACGATTTCCCCTCAGTCTCCAAATCTGCTCCTTGTAAGTGCGCCAGGCCCTCTCCACATGTTGAGTATGCGCCCCAGTACAGGGGATCAACATACCACCTACTGTGATTCACAGAATGATGGTTGTACCCAAGTACTGACAGTACACGATAGGCACGCCATTCATCACTTACGATTGATGTCCCAGGTCTGACGTGTTGAACCACTAAAGGCACGAGGTGCTCCCTGGACCGTTTCTCCACAAGGCGCAGAACAGGCTTCCTTGACTTTCCATTAACGCCAAGCATCCCAAATACCCACTTCCGCCGGCCCCACGCACCAGTCCTTCTTCCTCTTCCATACTGATGCAGGAAAAAAAAATATACTAGTATACTAGCATATTACTATAAAAAAGCAACTTGATTGACTACTGTATTTCACAAGTATCAAAAAGTTATGACCTAAAAACTAAAAATGTACCTTTCGTTTGTGTCAAAAGTGGCTCTCATCAAGGACTACAAACTCCCTTCTCCCACCAATCTGCTGGTGTGTCCGCCTTCTCAACCTCTCCATCGCAAACACACACACCTCCCTTATTTTTCTGGCCATTTTGGTCAGAGTTGCTGAACTGGCTGCAATGCTGTCTTCCATCATGTCAATTTGACAAAGTCTTAGACCCATGTGAAAATCTTCAAAGGTAAATACAAAAAATGTTGTACTGTTAATACATTTAACACAATACATAGCACATAATTTATGCAGATCAAGGAGAACAGCAAAAGGCAAAATAATGCACTGTATTGTTTCTTCAAGGATTAATTCAGCTTGACTGGCTTAAAGGTTCTCGAAGTCTTGCAACGCAGTTTCTTAGCTCAAACTTTTATTTTGTCACATACAGCAAACATCTCACGATTCCATAGCTGCCTGTCCCCTGAATACGCAAGCTCTCTGTTTTGTTTGAAACGTCAACAGAAGTGATGTCACCCAAGCATGCTTAGAGAACCTTCAACATAGAAATTTGGTTAACATTTTGTCACGCAGGTCTTGAAAAGGATGCTTGACATAGGTATTGTTAATTGTTGTGTATACACTTTTTGAGATATTAAATAAAAACTAAAAATAATTTCTGCCATAGATTTAATATGGCCCATTGAGACATCATAATAGGTAAATCAAGCACATGTATAGTAACCAAGCACCTGTGCTCTTACTGACTATGCAGTTACTTAAAAGGAACGTTTTCTCTTCTCTCCATTCAACTGGATCACTCACTACTTTCTTCCCCACTTTCTCTCACATCTTCTCTTTCTTCTCTCTCTCTCTGTCTCTCCCTCTCTCTCTATTAATCTATCAATTTAATTTTGTTATTTTATTTATTTTTAAAACGAAAGTCTTTGCATGTTTTTAGTACTCAACATCTAAGGCTTTCTTTCTCGGTGTGTCTCACTTTTCTACACTTCCTCTGCTGAAGTGCATACAAGGTGCTGTTTCAAAAGGTCCTGTTTCAAAAGGCACACTTAACTTCAAAGGCTCTCAGGCTCTACTACCTAGCAACTACTTTATTTAGCATAGCGCCACAATGTCTACCCTAGCAACACAATAGTAACTTTCTTCGCATTATCTGTTTTAGCTTTATATAACATTTTACGTCACTTTTGGATTTTCATGCATAATTCCTTGGAATAGCATTTGTAGTTATTTTTGCTAATAAGGTTGTATTAAGGTGGTAACAATATAAACCTATTGTTAACCTTACACATACCATAACACTAAAAAGTACCAACATAGCCAATAATAACAAGCAATGACAAATCTAATTTGAACACAACAATAACATACAATGTAATACATTACAATAACACTACTAATAATACAATTTTAATATATTGAGTGTAAAAAAGTAAGTATGGCTCCATAATCAATTACATTGACAAATAATGACAAGGTGATTTCTTAAAAACCCAAATGTATTGCTACCTATATAAATGAAAAAATCCTACTGTAGATAGCGCTAATTGTATGTTCTCTAAATTCCAGCCCGGAAGCCAGAGCAGGTCTTGGCCCGGTACAAGAAGATACTGAAATATTTCAAGAGGCTTGGAACCATGTCTGGTGCATTTAGACAGGTCAGTGTTGACAGTAATACAGTGGTGGTCAATGCGCCAATTGCTGAGCTTTACATTGCTGCACCAGACCAATACAAAGAGGTTTTAAAAATGTATACCCATTCTACAAAATTAAATGAATTTGCTGCACAGTGTGCTTCTACAATTGAAAGAGATGAGGAGATTGCTGCTGCAGTCAACATGTTAAAAGCTAATGGAAAGCTCCTCCCACTAAAGAAGAAGTAGGGTTGGGTATCTTTAGTATTTTTACGATTCCGATTCAGAACCGGTACTTAAAAAACTGAAAAATGACATCAAAGATGTAATATGTTCACTAGCGAGCACGTGCAGTGAATGGTTAATATGCTTTTACGTTCGTTTTGGTGAGCCCATAGGGAAAATATGGCATTTAAAAAGTAGCCTACATTTACGGTAGCTAGTTAATGGTAGACTACAGAGAAAGGGGGATATTTTTATGTCCGGTCCAATTACTACCTGTTGCGTAGGAACTAAGCCACATGTTTGAATTTTTTTAATTTTTTTTTTATGTTATGTTTTCCCATGAAGTACTTTCTTAATTTTCTGTTCAATGCCATTGTTCATAGTTTTTTGTATATTTTTTTTCCCCCTGGGATGTGTTCTTTATTGAAAAGAAGAATTTATTTACAGTAGCTTTACATAAATATTTGTACATTTTACGTAATATTATTATATACGTATTTATATATTGTCATTGTTAGTTTCGTTTTTGACAGCGTTAAATACATTTTTTATTTATTGTAATTACATTTTCAATACCCCTTTAGTTTTTCTTTTTCTTTTTTTACCCTGGGGTGTGTTCTTTCTCACTGTACAAAAACATGTTGTGTTGAAAAGAAGAATTTATTTAGTTTTAAATAAATATTTGTATGTTTTCTAGCACTTTGACCTTTCTTTCCCTTTTCTTAAAATGTTTTTTTTACTTGTCTTTGTATCTGCTAGCCTTTGCAACTCATTTATAAATGCTCTGTAAAGCATAGCAAGTCCTCACTTTAGATGGGCTCACACCATGTAGTCAGCTAATCACTAGTACCTCATGAGTTAATCATGAATTGATGTGTTGGTAAGTGCTTGTTAAAGATGTATTAACACTAACTATCCGTAGGCATATTTCTGAAGGCATGTCCAAATAGAACAATACATGTGTGTGTCCAGGTTCTGTTAGCCTTTGCAACTCATTTATAAATGCTTTGTAAAGCATAGCAAGTCCTCACTTTAGATGGGCTCACACAGTATACTTAACTAACCAGTAGTAACTCATGAGTTAATCATGGATTGATGTGTTGGTAAGTGCTTGTTAAAGATGTATTAACACTAACTATCCATAGGCATATTTCTGAAGGCATGTCCAAATAGAGCAATACATGTGTGTGTCCAGGTTCTGTTAGCCTTTGGAACTCATTTATAAATGCTTTGTAAAGCCCCCAAGCTATTAGTTTAGGCCTTTTTCTAAATCATAACATTTTATTTAAGACATGAACAAATGTAGGTCTAGATAGTCTGTTAATCATTAACTTCCTAGTTATAAACAACCGTTTACGTTCCTGAGTACCTAGTTGATAATGGTAAAATTACTTAATTTACAAATGGTTAATGCATCATGTAGGAATTATTAAAAAATATACTTATAAACCTTTTACATGGGCTTACTTACTATGGACCAACCATTTACTAACTGCATTTACAAATGCTTTACTGATTAGAATGAATGTAGGAACTATGCTTTACAAATGATAAACAAATAAATTACTACTAGTTTGTAGATAGTTTATAAAGGGAAAATTATTTAATTTACTAATGGTTTTTGCAATACTTAGAAAGTGTCAAACTTCTATTTATGAACATAACTTCCAAGAGCCTTATTTACTATGAACAAACCATTTATAAGTGTGTATACAAATGCTTCATTCATGAGAATTAACATAGGAGCAGTGCTTTACAAATGATGAACAAAGCATTTAGCAATAGTTAGTAACTGGTTTATAATGGGAAAATTATTTCATTTCCAAATAGTTGTTTCATTATTTGTTAAGTATAAATCATGTACTTACAAACATATATTTCAAGATAGGCTTATTTACTATGAACAAACCATTTATAACTATGTGAATAAATGCTTTACTGATGATGAATTATGTAAGAACAATTAATTAATAATGATGAAAAAAAACATTAACTAATAGGCTTATTTACTATGAACAAACCATTTATAATTGTGTGAACAAATACTTTAGCCATTATGAACTATGTATGAACAATTAATAAGTAATAATGAACAAACCATTAACTAATAGTTAACTAATGCTTAATAAATGATGAATTGTGTGTAGTTATTATAAAGTGTTACCGCACTTTGAATTGCCCTGTTGCTGAAATGTGCTATACAAATAAAGCTGCCTTGCCTTGCCTTGCCTAGAACCCACATGGTGCCCTCACAAATTGCCTACTTCCAGCCAATGCCCACTTAGCCCACTCTTATCCCTTACAGGGCCCACATAGTGAGCCCACATGGGCTTCCCATGTAGGCCCATGTTGAAGGAACCATATGAGGCCCAAGAAATGATACTCAGTTCCACCCCATGCCCACCCTGCCCACTTATATCCCCTATGGGGCCCATAGAGTTGGCCCACATGGGCTTTCCATGTGGGGCCCATGTTACTGGAACAACATGGGCCCCAAATATTATTACCAAGTTCCACCCCATGCTGACTTTGCCCAATTAGGTCCCTTGTGGGGCCCATAGAGTATGCTCACATGGGCTTCACATGTGGGGCGCATGTTACAGAACCCACATGGGGCCCACACAACTTGCCTACTTCCAGCCAATGCCCACCTAGCCCACTCTTATTCCTTACAGGGCCCACACGGTCAGCCCACATGGGCTTTCCATGTGGGCTGACCGTGTGGGCCCATGCTGAAGGAACCATATGGGGCCCAAGAAATGATACCCAGATCCACCCCATACCCACCCTGCCCACTTATATCCCTTATGGGGCCCTTAGAGTTGGCCCACATGGGCTTTCCATGTGGGGCTTATGTTAGGTAACCCATATGGGGCCCACATAACTTGCCTACTTCCATCCCATGCCCACTCTGCCCACTTATATCCCCTATGGGGCCCTTAGAGTTGGCCCACATGGGCTTTCCATGTGGGGCTTATGTTAGGTAACCCACATGGGGCCCACATAAATCGCCTACTTCCATCCCATGCCCACTTTGCCCGCTCATATCCCATATGGGGCCCAGAAAATTTGCCCAGTTCAAGCCCATGCCCACTTGGTACCCATGCAGCCCCTTTGTAACCCATATGGGGCCCACATGTACATGTTGGCTGGGTGGCAGACTCCTGCAAAAGAAAATTAGGACTACAAGGTATAGCAAGTCTTTTGTGCCTACAGCAATTAGACTGCACAACAATAGACTTAAAATCTCAGGCATTTTAAACTATGGGCACATTGTACTGTATATATCAACACTCAACTTTTAAATGCTTGTCATGTTTTCTCAATGTTTTTCTTGTCTTTATTGTCCTTGTTTTTCTGTCTTTTAATGTTTTGTATTTATGTTTTTAATGTTATGTATAATGATGGAGCGTGTAATGGTGACCACATGAATTTCCTACTTGTGGATATTAAAGTTTACCTTGACCCTTGACCTTGAAATTAATTTTACTTGAACAGTGCAGTGTTAAACAATTTTATTAAATAGAGATTTGAACCTTATTGAAATTTGTTGTGTAAATTGTTAATAATTGAGCAATGGGAAAATAATCGCTAATTGAAAAATGAATCGTTAGCTTAATCGAAAAATGAATCGTTAGATTAATCGAAAAATTAATCGTTAGATTAGTCGACTAATCAAAAAGATAAATGCTAGATTAATCGTTTAAAAAATAATCGTTTGGGACAGCCCTAGAGTTGGCATACCACACCAGCACAACAGCAATGGGGGAGCATCTGAAATGGAGGCGCCCCATTGTCGCTCGTGAAGGAGACAATAACAAGTACTAATGTTGGCTAAATTAATGTCATGTTTGTGTAGTGTGTTGTGTAGCTTGAGCTCTGTGCACTTCGGTGGTGCTAGCTAACTATCTTGGCTCTCCGTGCAGTTTGTTCGTGCTAGGTTAGTAGCTAACGTTAACGTTCGCTAGCTACTGGCGCCTAGACAGCTGTGTTTAGCGAACGTTAGTTATCATCTAATGTTGGCTTGAATGGTAGCTAGCTTACGGCTGCAGAACACAGCTATCTATAGTAGCTAATGTTAGCTAACGTGAACATTAGCTACTAACCTATCACGAACAAACTGCACAGAGAGCTAAGATACATTGATTAGCCTAGCACCACCAAAGTTTTATATTGTGTTAAACACTGTCAGGAATGCCTATACTGTGCACCGCACAGTGTTTTTTTTTGCACAACAACTTTTGAATTTCTTGAACAAGAGAGTAATGTTGGTACTGTAAAAGAGTAAGCCTTTCATTTTGTATAACAGTAACATTATTTTATTTATTTTATTTTGTGTAAAGCAGAATATTTTTTGCTGTGCAAAACTGTTGTTTAATAAAGTATATTATTAAGAATGTTTCGGTATTTATTTGAGATACATTATGGTTTTTATTATTCGAGCAACAGAAAAATAATTGTTATATTAATCGTCCAATTAGTCGTTAGATTAGTCGACTAATCGATAAAATAATTGCCCGATTAATCGTTTAATAAATAATCGTTTAGCCCCAGCCCTATATTTAATGTATGTCTGTCTGTGTTTCAGCTTTTACCTCCAGACGTTCTGGAAGCGATTGTTGGTGAAGAGGAGCAGCTGGAATGTAGCTACAGTGTGGACCAGCAGGGGCCAGAGCCCCCCCACACATTAAAGAGGAACAGGAGGAACTGTGGAGCAGTCAGGAGGGAGAGCAGCTTCAAGGGCTGGAGGAGGCTGATATCACCAAGTTCCCATTCACTCCTGTCTCTGTGAAGAGTAAAGATGATGAAGAAGAAGCTCAGTCCTCACAGCGTCATCAAAGACAAACTCAACACATGGAAACAGAAGCTGATGGAGAGGACTGTGGAGGACCAGAACCAGCCAGGAACTCACATCCACTTTTACAACCAGAGACTGAAGACCAGACTGGAGACTCTTCTGAACCTGAGACTGATGACAGTGCTGATTGGAAGGAGACCAGAGAACCTCAGTCAGCTTTAAACTCTCTGAAACATGATTCAAGATGTAAGAAAACATTCAGCTTCAAGTCACATCTGAAGAAACACATGAGAATCCACACAGGAGAGAAGCCTTTCAGCTGCTCTGAGTGTGGTAAAGCTTTCACTGATAGTGGAACCCTGAAGAGACACATGAGAACACACACAGGAGAGAAACCTTTTAGCTGCTCAGTTTGTAAAAAATCTTTTAAACGGAGAGGAAGTTTACGGTTACACATGAGAATCCACACAGGGGAAAAAACATTCAGCTGCAGTGTTTGTAAGAAAAGATTTGCCTGGCGTTCTGATGTCAAAACACATAAATGTGTTGGTCAGATGGAAACAGAAGCTGATGTAGAGGAGTGTGGAGGACCAGAACCAGCCAGGAACTCACATCCACTGATCCTGAGACTGGTGACAGTGCTGATTGGAAGGAGACCAGAGAACCTCCGTCAGCTTTAAACTCTCTGAAAAATAACTGAAGTCGTACAACGGAAAAAACTGTTAAGGGGCTATGAGTGTGGGAAAAGATTTGGCTGCAAGACACTTAAGTCTTACACGGTCAAAAAGAAGATTCTGTTCAGCTGCAGCGTTTGTGACCAAAGCTTCACCTGGTACAAACAACTCAGGAACCATCAGTGTGTCGGCTGTCAGAGTCAAACTGAGGAGAACAGAGAGGCAGCTGAAGACACAGAATCAGAAGCTGATGGAGAGGACTGTGGAGGACCAGAAACACATCCACAGACACTTTCACAACCAGATACTGAAGACGGGTCTGTCTCTATCGATAGTATGAAATATAGCTGCTCTCAGTTTTGGGAAAATATTCAACAACAGCCCAAATCTGAAGGTGCACATGATCATTCACACAGAGGACAAGCTGCTCGGCTGCACGCTTTGCGGGAGCTAATATTCGGAGAGGAAAAAGTTATTGTGTCACATGAAACTCCACAAGAACAGCTGTTCAGGTTTTTCAGACCAAGACAAGATGTTTTTGGGAATATAAAAGGATCTACTTCCTGTAAGGGACAGGACAGCAACAAACATTCACAAAGGAGCAGAAAGATGATTCCAACTTTCTGTCAGATGAGTGATGACAGTTTAACAAGCTATGTAACAATCTGTATTTCAGAGCTGCAACTTGTGAGTTAATCTGAGATCGCAAATTTCTTTATATAGCACACATTGTTTGACGCGTGATTAACGGACGCACGTTCTGTGATTAGGGCTATACAGCTTTTCTGTTATGGAATTATCTATTCACCTCAGTTATGTTTTGTATTCCCAGAAGTAACTTATCATTACCACAACTGTATATATTTTATTTTGTACATATATTTAACTTCTGTACTATTTACTGTCCTAGATTTTCATTTTTACTCTGAATTTGTTTTTGTACATATTTAATAAGCATTGTTGGAGCGAGCCTATGATATAACGACTGCTACTTTGTGATTGTTGTGCACATGATAATAAATGACTAACAAAAATCTAAATGAATTCCCTGCTGATAATGCGTGTGAATGCTAAAAGCTGAAAATTGCTTTCACCAAACCCAGATCTTATAGCAGGTTCAAATTGACAAATTGGAGGATAATGGACGGGAGTTGAGAAATATACAGTATCTCCATATTTCTATGAGAATAGTTTCTGTTCTGCTTTCAGGGAGTCTGAAATAAACGCTCATGTAACTGGAATCCAGTTAATTCGGCTGTATAAAGTTATTGAAATAGAAAATAGATTTCCTGCAGAAAATAACTGTGAATGCTGAAAAGCTAAACTGGATTGCTGTCTTCAATGTAAAAGTAGAAGGTGAAGTAGTAAGAATAGTTGGAATAAGGATAAAACATTGGCTAAGGTCCAAGCACAGAGAAGAGTTGATCTGAAAGCACTTTAAGTTATAAGTAGATCACTAGTTTCCTGTTATTATACAGAGACGTTCATGTTACTGGATTGTGTCAACAGTTAACTTGATTTAATATTGGTGTTGTGGGTCGGCTGCCTTGTTCCCCCTTCCTGTTTGTTTGTCTTCCTTTTTCCTCTCTGTGTCTGTCTGTACTGTTTTACCTGAAGTGGCAGGGGGTGTGTCAGGAGGAACTGGGTCAGGAGGCGTGGCCATTCATCCCTGCTCTGTCGCTGGCACAGCTGAGGCTCATTCACTGATTTCACACCTGCAGTATTTAAACCCGGGCTGTTCACCTCCTCAGCGCCAGATCGTTACAAACCTCGACGTGGTAACTAGGCTCTGTATCCCTGCTAGCAACTCTCTCGACTCTACGTCTGTTTTTTTGTCTAACTACTATTCCTCTGTGCAGATCCTGCTGTACCTGCTCCACATCTGCCGTGCTCCGCCGTGCTGCCTGCCTATCTGCCTCACGCCAACTCCGTCGTATTCACCTGCTTCGCCTGTCTTCAACTGCGGACCTTCCTCCGATCCGCCACTGCCTGGTTCCAGTTCGCTCTCAGACAACTACTAACTCAGCCTCGGCTGTTCCTCTCCACTGCACATCGTCGTCCAATAAACACTTGAACTCTTATCTGTATCCTGTGTGGTGTCTCTGTGCGTTGGGCCATATACAGCCATAACAGAACGATCTGGCCATGGACCGCACAGACTCGCCCCAGGGTGTGCAGGAGGACGGCGCCCAACGGGCTATCCAGTCTCAGGGACTTTTACTAGGTCAACACGACCAGTTAATTCGCACCCTTCTGGAAAACAATCAGCAGCTCATCAATCAGGTTACCCAATTAACTGCACAAGTGGCTAACCTGTCTGTTACCAACCCGCCCTCTCTCTCTGCTCCTTCTGCCTCACCTCCTGTCTCCCCAGGTACAGCAACCACACAGTCTCACCGCGAGCCTCCCATCAACTCACCTGAGCCCTTCGCTGGGGAATTGGATAAATGCCGTGGATTTCTCCTTCAATGTGGGCTGATCTTCCAACAACGGCCGCAGTCCTTCACCACTGAGTCATCTAAGGTACACTTTGCCCTGGGGTTGCTCAGGGGCAGAGCACTGGCGTGGGCAGAGGCAGTATGTACTAACCAACCAATGACAGGATTAACTTTTGATGAATTTTCCTCTAACCTGAAATCTGTTTTTGACCATCCGGATTATGCGGGGGAGCGCTTCTAAACGCCTGATGAACCTGAAGCAGGGTGCGGACAGCGTGGCAGACTTCTCGATTGGATTTTGGACGCTAGCGGCGGACTCCAAGTGGAATGAGGTGGCACTACGGGGAGCATTCCTCAATGGGTTAAACGAGGCCGTTAAAGATGAACTGGCAGTTCGGGATGAACCTAATACTCTGACTGATCTAGTGTCTCTTGCTATAAAAAATAGATAACAGGTTGCGGGAGAGGAAGCGAGAGAGAGGCGGTCGACCACACTCCACTGGGCGGGTTTCTACACCTTCTACTTCCCGAACCACATCTTCCCAGTTGCTGCATCCCACCTTGCCTGCTCCAGCCTCGAGGGTTGAGGACGAGGCTATGCAGCTGGGCCGCGCTCGGCTTTCTCCTGCGGAGCGACAGCGCCGCATCCAGGCGGGTGAGTGCCTGTACTGCGGTGACCCCTCTCACTATGTTGCTACATGTCCCTCACGGCCAAAAGACAAGGCTCGTTGGTAAATGTGGGCCTACTAACGAGCCAGGACTCTGACACAGAACCCACAGCACCCCGACTACAAATCCCAGCCACCCTGCAATTTAGGACTATGTCTCTGCCTCTCTCAGCCCTAATTGACTCCGGCGCGGAAGACAATTTCCTCGACATTAACCTTGTCACCCAAGCCGGTTTTCCCATTGAGCCCATATCTCCCCCCTCTCCGTGTTACTGCCATTGATGGTCATCTCCTAGCGGAGATTACCCACCAAACCATCCCTATTACGTTAATTCTGTCCGGTAATCACCGCGAGACAATCAATTTTAAGGTTATGTCCGCCTCGACCACCCCTCTTATCCTCGGGTTTCCCTGGTTGTGTTTACACAATCCTAAAATAGATTGGCAACGTCATGCAATCCAAAGCTGGAGCGACCGTTGTCATTCTGAGTGCCTGGGATCGGCTGTTCCTCCAGCTGAGATTCCCCCCTGCATTTCCTGAATCTTCGCCTGATCTAGCCTCTGTTCCCAAGGATTACCACGACCTATCTGAGGTTTTCAGTAAAAAGAAAGCATTGTCACTGCCCCCCCACAGGCCTTATGACTGTCCTATAGAGCTGCTGCCGGGAGCCCCGTTACCGTCGAGTCGGCTGTATAATCTGTCCCGGCCAGAGAGGGAAGCGATGGAGAAATACATTGGCGACTCTCTGGCTGCGGGCATCATCCGCCCTTCGTCGTCCCCTGTTGGGGCAGGTTTCTTTTTTGTCGCAAAGAAAGACAAGACGTTACGGCCATGCATTGACTTTCGTGGACTCAATAACATAACGGTGAAAAATAAGTACCCCCTGCCGCTCATTAATTCCGCTTTCGAACCCCTTCAGGGCGCCACGGTTTTTTCTAAACTGGACCTCCGTAACGCGTATCACCTTGTTCGTATACGTCAGGGCGATGAATGGAAAACAGCTTTCAACACTCCGTTAGGCCATTTTGAATACCTGGTCATGCCGTTTGGCCTCACCAACGCCCCAGCTGTTTTTTCAGGCTATGGTTAATGATGTGTTAAGGGATTTTTTTGAACCGCTTCGTTTTTGTTTATCTCGACGACATTCTGGTGTTTTCTACGTCCCTCGAAGAGCATGTGTCCCACGTCCGTCAGGTTCTCCAACGCCTTTTGGAAAATAAACTTTACGTTAAAGCAGAAAAATGTGACTTTCACCAGCGTTCGGTCCCCTTCCTGGGGTTCATCATTGAGAGCGGGCAGGTGTCTGCTGACCCAGAAAAGACCAAGGCAGTTACTGAGTGGCCCACGCCCACTAGTCGCAAGCAGTTACAGCGCTTTCTGGGATTCGCAAATTTCTACCGCAGATTCATTAAAGACTTTAGTCGTGTGGTAGCCCCCCTTACTAAACTCACATCCCCCAAAGTTCCATTTCATTGGTCCCCTGAGGCTGATCAGGCTATGAAGAGGTTGCAGGACCTGTTTACCTCCCCACCTGTGTTGACTCACCCTGACCCATCTCTGCAGTTCATTGTGGAGGTGGACGCTTCTGACTCTGGGGTGGGAGCCGTCCTCTCCCAACGCTCCCCCCTCGGACCAGAAACTCCACCCTTGTGCTTTTCTGTCTAAAAAACTGTCTCCAGCAGAGAGAAACTACGACGTGGGAAATCGGGAGTTATTGGCGGTGAAGTTGGCACTGGAGGAATGGCGGCATTGGCTGGACGGAGTTGAGCAACCGTTTGTGGTGTGGACGGATCATAAGAACTTGGCCTACATTCAGTCCTCCAAAGGCTCAACTCCCGTCAGGCAAGATGGGCCCTGTTTTTCAGCAGGTTTAACTTCATCCTGACCTACCGACCTGGTTCACGGAATGTCAAACCCGATGCTCTGTCCCGTCAGTTCGTCGACTCTGGGGATTCCAACGAGCCTGAAGCAGTCCTGCCTTCCTCCTGTGTTGTGGCCGCTGTCCAGTGGGAGATCGAGTCATTAGTGAAGACGGCCCAAGAGTCGGATCCTGGTCCAGGAGACGGGCCGCCTGATCGGCTCTTTGTTCCCAAGTCTGTGCGGTCTCAGGTGTTGCAGTGGGTCCACGCCTCTCGTTTTGCCTGTCACCCTGGGGGGGGACACCGCACATTGGCGCTGTTAAATAGACACTTCTGGTGGCCTTCGGTAGAAGCGGACGTCCGAGCCTATGTGGCGGCTTGCTCAATTTGTGCTCGGGGCAAGGCCTCACACCACTCTCCCTCTGGACTTTTGCAACCCCTCCCAGTCCCTAGTCGCCCCTGGTCCCATGTGGCTTTGGACTTTGTCACCGGCCTGCCCGTATCTGAAGGTAATGACACTATACTTACCATCGTGGACAGATTCTCTAAGTCTGTTCACTATATAGCATTACCTAAATTACCTACTGCCAGTGAGACAGCGGACCTCTTTGTCCAGCATGTATTCCGTCCCCATGGAATACCTGTGGACGTGGTTTCCGATAGAGGCCCACAGTTTATTTCCCGTGTGTGGAAGGAATTTTGTTCTGCTCTTGGTGCTTCTGTCAGTCTGTCTTCAGGGTTCCATCCGCAGACGAATGGTCAGACGGAGAGGGCGAACCAGGACCTAGAGGCATCTCTCCGTTGTGTGGCCGCTCTGCATCCCTCCTCCTGGGCTAAACACCTTCCCTGGATTGAGTATGCACATAACTCGCTGACCACCTCTGCCACCGGCCTCTCTCCCTTTGAGGTGGCTCTGGGATACCAACCGCCTTTATTCCCTGCCCAGGAGAAGGAATTGGCAGTGCCCTCTGTACAGGAACATCTTCGCCGCTGCCACCGGGTGTGGAGCGATGCCCGAGAAGCACTGCTTCGGACCACAGAGCGTAATAAAAGGTGGCGGACAGGCACAGAACCCCTGCACCCCCCTTTCCAACCTGGCCAGGAGGTCTGGCTCTCCTCCAAGAACATCCCTCTGCGCACGGAGTCCCGCAAGCTGTCCCCCCAGATATTTGGGACCCTTCGTCATCGACTCCATGGTGAACCCCTCTGCTGCTCGGCTGAAGCTCCCTCCAGCGATGAAGATCCACCCGACTTTTCACGTGTCTCACCTGAAACCAGTGTCCTCCAGTCCCCTGTGCCCACCTGCGGATCCCCCACCTCCAGTGCGCATCATCGACGACCATCCTGCCTACACGGTCCGCCAGCTGTTGGACGTCCGGAGGCGTGGCAGGGGTCTGCAATACCTGGTTGATTGGGAGGGTTATGGACCGGAGGAGAGGACCTGGATCCCTAGGAGGTTCATCCTGGATCCGCAGTTGGTGACGGACTTTTACAACGCGCATCCAGACAAGGCTGGTGGGACGCCGAGAGGCGTCCGTTGAGGGGGGTACTGTTGTGGGTCGGCTGCCTTGTTCCCCCCTTCCTGTGTGTTTGTCTCCCTTTTTTCCTCTCTGTGTCTGTCTGTACTGTTTTACCTGAAGTGGCAGGGGGTGTGTCAGGAGGAACTGGGTCAGGAGGCGTGGC
The DNA here is from genome assembly GCA_025617405.1 of Perca schrenkii. Classification (NCBI taxonomy): domain Eukaryota; kingdom Metazoa; phylum Chordata; class Actinopteri; order Perciformes; family Percidae; genus Perca; species Perca schrenkii. The sequence goes on from CM046793.1 coordinate 37,133,208, forward strand.
CATTCATCCCTGCTCTGTCGCTGGCACAGCTGAGGCTCATTCACTGATTTCACACCTGCAGTATTTAAACCCGGGCTGTTCACCTCCTCAGCGCCAGATCGTTACAAACCTCGACGTGGTAACTAGGCTCTGTATCCCTGCTAGCAACTCTCTCGACTCTACGTCTGTTTTTTTTTGTCTAACTACTATTCCTCTGTGCAGATCCTGCTGTACCTGCTCCACACCTGCCGTGCTCCGCCGTGCTGCCTGCCTATCTGCCTCACGCCAACTCCGTCGTATTCACCTGCTTCGCCTGTCTTCAACTGCGGACCTTCCTCAGATCCGCCACTGCCTGGTTCCAGTTCGCTCTCAGACAACTACTAACTCAGCCTCGGCTGTTCCTCTCCACTGCACATCGTCGTCCAATAAACACTTGAACTCTTATCTGTATCCTGTGTGGTGTCTCTGTGCGTTGGGCCATATACAGCCATAACAGAACGATCTGGCCATGGACCGCACAGACTCGCCCCAGGGTGTGCAGGAGGACGGCGCCCAACGGGCTATCCAGTCTCAGGGACTTTTACTAGGTCAACACGACCAGTTAATTCGCACCCTTCTGGAAAACAATCAGCAGCTCATCAATCAGGTTACCCAATTAACTGCACAAGTGGCTAACCTGTCTGTTACCAACCCGCCCTCTCTCTCTGCTCCTTCTGCCTCACCTCCTGTCTCCCCAGGTACAGCAACCACACAGTCTCACCGCGAGCCTCCGATCAACTCACCTGAGCCCTTCGCTGGGGAATTGGACAAATGCTGTGGATTTCTCCTTCAATGTGGGCTGATCTTCCAACAACGGCCGCAGTCCTTCACCACTGAGTCATCTAAGGTACACTTTGCCCTGGGGTTGCTCAGGGGCAGAGCACTGGCGTGGGCAGAGGCAGTATGTACTAACCAACCAATGACAGGATTAACTTTTGATGAATTTTCCTCTAACCTGAAATCTGTTTTTGACCATCCGGATTATGCGGGGAGCGCTTCTAAACGCCTGATGAACCTGAAGCAGGGTGCGGACAGCGTGGCAGACTTCTCGATTGGATTTTGGACGCTAGCGGCGGACTCCAAGTGGAATGAGGTGGCACTACGGGGAGCATTCCTCAATGGGTTAAACGAGGCCGTTAAAGATGAACTGGCAGTTCGGGATGAACCTAATACTCTGACTGATCTAGTGTCTCTTGCTATAAAAATAGATAACAGGTTGCGGGAAAGGAAGCGAGAGAGGGCGGTCGTCCACACTCCACTGGGCGGGTTTCTACTCCTTCTACTTCCCGAACCACATCTTCCCAGTTGCTGCATCCCACCTTGCCTGCTCCAGCCTCGAGGGTTGAGGGACGAGGCTATGCAGCTGGGCCCGCTCGGCTTTCTCCTGCGGAGCGACAGCGCCGCATCCAGGCAGGTGAGTGCCTGTACTGCGGTGACCCCTCTCACTATGTTGCTACATGTCCCTCACGGCCAAAAGACAAGGCTCGTTGGTAAATGTGGGCCTACTAACGAGCCAGGACTCTGACACAGAACCCACAGCACCCCGACTACAAATCCCAGCCACCCTGCAATTTAGGACTATGTCTCTGCCTCTCTCAGCCCTAATTGACTCCGGCGCGGAAGACAATTTCCTCGACATTAACCTTGTCACCCAAGCCGGTTTTCCCATTGAGCCCATATCTCCCCCCTCTCCGTGTTACTGCCATTGATGGTCATCTCCTAGCGGAGATTACTCACCAAAACCATCCCTATTACGTTAATTCTGTCCGGTAATCACCACGAGACAATCAATTTTAAGGTTATGTCCGCCTCGACCACCCCCTCTTATCCTCGGGTTTCCCTGGTTGTGTTTACACAATCCTAAAATAGATTGGCAACGTCATGCAATCCAAAGCTGGAGCGACCGTTGTCATTCTGAGTGCCTGGGATCGGCTGTTCCTCCAGCTGAGATTCCCCCTGCATTTCCTGAATCTTCGCCTGATCTAGCCTCTGTTCCCAAGGATTACCACGACCTATCTGAGGTTTTCAGTAAAAAGAAAGCATTGTCACTGCCCCCCCACAGGCCTTATGACTGTCCTATAGAGCTGCTGCCGGGAGCCCCGTTACCGTCAAGTCGGCTGTATAGCTGTCCCGGCCAGAGAGGGAAGCGATGGAGAAATACATTGGCGACTCTCTGGCTGCGGGCATCATCCGCCCTTCGTCGTCCCCTGTTGGGGCAGGTTTCTTTTTTGTCGCAAAGAAAGACAAGACGTTACGGCCATGCATTGACTTTCGTGGACTCAATAACATAACGGTGAAAAATAAGTACCCCCTGCCGCTCATTAATTCCGCTTTCGAACCCCTTCAGGTACGCCACGTTTTTCTAAACTGGACCTCCGTGCAGCGTATCACCTTGTTCGTATACGTCAGGGCGATGAATGGAAAACAGCTTTCAACACTCCGTTAGGCCATTTTGAATACCTGGTCATGCCGTTTGACCTCACCAACGCCCCAGCTGTTTTTCAGGCTATGGTTAATGATGTGTTAAGGGATTTTTTGAACCGCTTCGTTTTTGTTTATCTCGACTGACATTCTGGTGTTTTCCTACGTCCCTCGAAGAGCATGTGTCCCACGTCCGTCAGGTTCTCCAACGCCTTTTGGAAAATAAACTTTACGTTAAAGCAGAAAAATGTGACTTTCACCAGCGTTCGGTCCCCTTCCTGGGGTTCATCATTGAGAGCGGGCAGGTGTCTGCTGATCCAGAAAAGACCAAGGCAGTTACTGAGTGGCCCACGGCCACTAGTCGCAAGCAGTTACAGCGCTTTCTGGGATTCGCAAATTTCTACCGCAGATTCATTAAAGACTTTAGTCGTGTGGTAGCCCCCCTTACTAAACTCACATCCCCCAAAGTTCCATTTCATTGGTCACCTGAGGCTGGTCAGGCTATGAAGAGGTTGCAGGACCTGTTCACCTCCCCACCTGTGTTGACTCACCCTGACCCATCTCTGCAGTTCATTGTGGAGGTGGACGCTTCTGACTCTGGGGTGGGAGCCGTCCTCTCCCAACGCTCCCCCTCGGACCAGAAACTCCACCCTTGTGCTTTTCTGTCTAAAAAACTGTCACCAGCAGAGAGAAACTACGACGTGGGAAATCGGGAGTTATTGGCGGTGAAGTTGGCACTGGAGGAATGGCGGCATTGGCTGGACGGAGTTGAGCAACCGTTTGTGGTGTGGACGGATCATAAGAACTTGGCCTACATTCAGTCCTCCAAAAGGCTCTTTTTCAGCAGGTTTAACTTCATCCTGACCTACCGACCTGGTTCACGGAATGTCAAACCCGATGCTCTGTCCCGTCAGTTCGTCGACTCTGGGGATTCCAACGAGCCTGAAGCAGTCCTGCCTTCCTCCTGTGTTGTGGCCGCTGTCCAGTGGGAGATCGAGTCATTGGTGAAGATGGCCCAAGAGTCGGATCCTTGTCCAGGAGACGGGCCGCCTGATCGGCTCTTTGTTCCCAAGTCTGTGCGGTCTCAGGTGTTGCAGTGGGTCCACGCCTCTCGTTTTGCCTGTCACCCTGGGGGACACCGCACATTGACGCTGTTAAAGAGACACTTCTGGTGGCCTTCGGTAGAAGCGGACGTCCGAGCCTATGTGGCGGCTTGCTCTCCCTCTGGACTTTTGCAACCCCTCCCAGTCCCTAGTTGCCCCTGGTCCCATGTGGCTTTGTGGCTTTTGGACTCACCGGCCTGCCCGTATCTGAAGGTAATGACACTATACTTACCATCGTGGACAGATTCTCTAAGTCTGTTCACTATATAGCATTACCTAAATTACCTACTGCCAGTGAGACAGCGGACCTCTTTGTCCAGCATGTATTCCGTCCCCATGGAATACCTGTGGACGTGGTTTCCGATAGAGGCCCACAGTTTATTTCCCGTGTGTGGAAGGAATTTTGTTCTGCTCTTGGTGCCTCTGTCAGTCTGTCTTCAGGGTTCCATCCGCAGACGAATGGTCAGACGGAGAGGGCGAACCAGGACCCTAGAGGCATCTCTCCGTTGTGTGGCCGCTCTGCATCCCTCCTCCTGGGCTAAACACCTTCCCTGGATTGAGTATGCACATAACTCGCTGACCACCTCTGCCACCGGCCTCTCTCCCTTTGAGGTGGCTCTGGGATACCAACCGCCTTTATTCCCTGCCCAGGAGAAGGAATTGGCAGTGCCCTCTGTACAGGAACATCTTCGCCGCTGCCACCGGGTGTGGAGCGATGCCCGAGAAGCACTGCTTCGGACCACAGAGCGTAATAAAAGGTGGCGGACAGGCACAGAACCCCTGCACCCCCTTTCCAACCTGGCCAGGAGGTCTGGCTCTCCTCCAAGAACATCCCTCTGCGCACGGAGTCCCGCAAGCTGTCCCCCAGATATTTGGGACCCTTCATCATCGACTCCATGGTGAACCCCTCTGCTGCTCGGCTGAAGCTCCCTCCAGCGATGAAGATCCACCCGACTTTTCACGTGTCTCACCTGAAACCAGTGTCCTCCAGTCCCCTGTGCCCACCTGCGGATCCCCCACCTCCAGTGCGCATCATCGACGACCATCCTGCCTACACGGTCCGCCAGCTGTTGGACGTCCGGAGGCGTGGCAGGGGTCTGCAATACCTGGTTGATTGGGAGGGTTATGGACCGGAGGAGAGGACCTGGATCCCTAGGAGGTTCATCCTGGATCCGCAGTTGGTGACGGACTTTTACAACGCGCATCCAGACAAGGCTGGTGGGGACGCCGGGAGCGTCCGTTGAGGGGGGGTACTGTTGTGGGTCGGCTGCCTTGTTCCCCCTTCCTGTGTGTTTGTCTCCCTTTTTCCTCTCTGTGTCTGTCTGTACTGTTTTACCTGAAGTGGCAGGGGGTGTGTCAGGAGGAACTGGGTCCGGAGGCGTGGCCATTCATCCCTGCTCTGTCGCTGGCACAGCTGAGGCTCATTCACTGATTTCACACCTGCAGTATTTAAACCCGGGCTGTTCACCTCCTCAGCGCCAGATCGTTACAAACCTCGACGTGGTAACTAGGCTCTGTATCCCTGCTAGCAACTCTCTCGACTCTACGTCTGTTTTTTTGTCTAACTACTATTCCTCTGTGCAGATCCTGCTGTACCTGCTCCACATCTGCCGTGCTCCGCCGTGCTGCCTGCCTATCTGCCTCACGCCAACTCCGTCGTATTCACCTGCTTCGCCTGTCTTCAACTGCAGACCTTCCTCAGATCCGCCACAGCCTGGTTCCAGTTCGCTCTCAGACAACTACTAACTCAGCCTCGGCTGTTCCTCTCCACTGCACATCGTCGTCCAATAAACACTTGAACTCTTATCTGTATCCTGTGTGGTGTCTCTGTGCGTTGGGCCATATACAGCCATAACAATTGGATGTGACGTTTTCTTTTGCGGGGTGCAAATGTTCCACCAAAACAAGTTCCTTCGCGAGACTATTTAGCAGAGCCACCGTTGCTGCATCCGGAGCTCAGCGGTGCCCCAGGACCGTTGTGATTGGTTTAAAGAAATGCAAACAACCCAGAGTGTTGTTTTCACCTATACCAGAGGCCTGTACTATGAAGCAAGATTTGGCGTTAACGAGGTAACTTTAGGTTCATTTTGCCTGAAAAGACCCAGTAGGGTCGAAACGTTGCTTTTTTCTGCATTTATATTAAATATGGGAGTTAAAAGCAGTGTTGCGAACATTACATCCTTTTCGTTTTAAGTACTTTAATTTGTCCTGCACCTGCCAGAAGGTGGGATGTGCACACAATTACTTTTATAAACTTCAGGTTCAACCCAGGGATTTGTGTAGCACGACGGTGGATAACTTGTTACTTGGTTAAATCACCATGGTAACTTATGTTGGCGATTAGAGATCAACTGGTGTTAAAGCTCCGCCTACTGACCAATCAATACTCGATTGATAACGGCGTCACCGTTCTTAGAAGATCTGGTGGAGCTCGGTGCACGGAGAGCGTCACTCTTACATATAGGCTATTTGTCGGCTTGTTGTGCCGTGTGGTGGCAATGCCACACATCTTTTTGAATAATGTTTTTATATACACTACTGGTCAAAGGTTTTAGAACACCCCAATTTTTCCAGGTTTTTATTGAAATTAATGCAGTTCAATGTCTTATTGTACTCTGAAATAAAAGAATAGAACAAATGAACAATTTAAGTTAAAAAGAAATCATGGAATCAATTTATAAACCAAAATGTATTCTAAATGTTTGACTCATCACAGTAGCCCCCTTTGGCAGATATAACAGCTGAACACACTCGTGGCATTCTTTCTACAATGGAAATCAAATATTCTTCAGAAAGTTCTTTCCCAAGTCTGTTGCAGAAGTTCCCATAAATGTGTGGCACTTGTAGGTTGCTTTGCTTTCACTTTTCTGTCCAGTTCATCCCAAACCAGCTCAATGGGGTTTAAGTCTGTGCTGGCCACTCCATGTTTTTTCCTATGTAGTTCTGGCATAGCTTGGACTTATGTTTTGGGTCATTATCTTGCTGTAGGATGAACCCCTGACCAACTAGGTGCATACCAGAGGGTACTGCATGGCGCTGCAAAATGCTGTGGTAGCCGTTTTGGTTCAGGGTGCCTTTCACTCTGTACAAATCACAGACCCTGGATCCAGCAAAACAGCCCTAGACCATCACGCTTCCTCGTCCATGTTTGACAGTTGATGTCACACACTGAGGAACCATTCTTTCGCCTACTCGACGGCGTACAAAAATCCTGCGTGTGTTTTGTGTAAGTTTGCGGCAACTTAGTGTGCTGTGTGTAGTTAAATGTAGTGTTGTTTTAGTGGGGTTTGATTTAAATTGGCTTGGTTATAACTTATTTTGGTGCTCAACTCTAAATCAGTTTCCCTGTTAATGCAGTCTAGTTCTGAATCGTGTGTTTTCTTTTTGTTTTGTTCTGATGTAATACAAATTAAAGCTGCAAGCAGCGATGACGGGCCCTCGCATCTTGCATCGGGGGGTACTCGCGGACGCACCATCACATGTAGACCACACATTCTAAGTTTCATTTAAATCGGAATAACTTTTGCCAAGATACAACTGCCGCGACCCGACACCGGATAAGCGGACGAAGATGGATGGATGGAAAATACAACTGTTCCTGTTTCAACACCCACCTACAGGAACTTGGTCCTCCATAACTTGCACACTGTTTTAGCTATCAAAAATCTTTTGATAACTTTTTATCACGAGGGTCCTCCGAGTCTATATGCCAGTTTTCGTGCAGATCGGACTAACAGCCCAGGAGGAGTTAGACAAAGTAGGTTTCCCATATATCGCAATGTGGCTAATTAATAATTCACTCTAAATTTGGCATGGATGCTCAAGCCCCTGTGCGGAACAACTGTGTCATGTTTAGTGGCAATCGGAATAAATGTTGGAAAGATAAACAACTTCCTGTTTCGACAGCCCCCTACAGGAAGTTGGTCCTCTGTAACTTATGTATTGTGTTAGCTATGAAAATTTCGGTTTCACATAAAGCAAATTTGCTAATTAATTAAAAAAATTAAAACAGCGCCATTCAAAAGCCGATTGACGCCATATTTGGCACCATAGACTTTTAATATTAATGGACATAGCATGTGTGACGTCACCCATTGGTTTGTGGAGAGCTGATATGAGTCGTCGAGTTTGCGTTTATGGGCGCAGCCATTGTGGTGTCGGATGTGGCGGAGCCGTAGACTGTTGGGCGGTATCTGACGTTATTTTTGAGTTAGCAACGCTGCTTACACCCTTCATTACGTTACACACGTTCACTGGCAATCTGGATGCAACTTCTGCTGAAAGCTAGCATACATAATTCAAGATAAGATTTAGCTTTGCTAGGTTTTAAATATATCTTTGTCCCATAGTCATATAAGAGGAGTCACATTGTAAAGTAAATGTATCTGATGTTACCATGTAAATTGTCTGTAACAAACAGCAAATTGAAGTTTAGCTACGTTTTCCTAATTTAAACGTAGTGTCAGCGAAATGCAAAACGGTGATTGTCAATGCTTATCATTATCTAACGCTAACTACTAGCACATGTTTAACCAAGTTTCTTAGAACGTTTGGCTAAATGTAATAACCATAAAGCACCGATAAAGTCTTGCTACTGTTAGCAAGTATCATCAGTCTATGGTTGGCGCATTTAGCCTTTACATGCTTTTAAGAGCTAACGTTAGCAGAAATAAGATAATTTAACTGACTTAAAGTTACACTAAAGAACAATACACTGTTGTTAATTCATCTGTATTCTCCTAGATAATTAATGAAGTACAGTTACATGCTAGTGTGCATATATATTTAACTATGAGGGGCTCAAATGGAAATTGATGACTCTTTTTCTTTCTTTCAGAAATAGGAGTGTGGAGAGCCATGATGGCATGTGCTGTGCACCCAACCCAATTCCTCAGAATTAAGTAATAGTTACTTTTCTTTTTCCACTGTGCATTACAGACAACCAACAGACTGTCACACTATGCTCACTGTAATTGTAAAGGCAGCTTTTATTTCTTTACCCAGGCATTTGGACTTGACTGAACAGTGTTGTACAAATGCTTTAAGCTTTATATGTTATATTGTGGTTTGTAATGTCAACCACTTCTACTGTAATTAACAATGTGGCACTAGTGATTCAACTACCTCTTTTTATTATGCAGAATTCACTTGTGACAGTGAAGTTTGCCTTTACCTTGACCCACAGCAGTGATTTATGTGTGGAATTTACACTGCATTGTAAAAGGTGAACTACATTATTTAATTCATCAGCAAAATGGTGTTTGTGCTTTTCTTGTGTGTCTTTATGTACTTGTCAATTTTAATCACCATGAAAACACTTCACCAAAATCCTTTTAGATTAATTTATATATTTGAATATATTTGAAATACATAGTCAAGTGTTTAGTAGGTAATTGAAAGTGCACTAGGTGCTGTTTAATCTGTGTAGGGTTAATGTAAATTCATTATAACAAAAGTATGATCACAAATTGCAAAGAAAAAATAAACAACTTATTCAATGTAATAATTAAATCAAAGTACCTTATATTTACTGCACTGACATTTTTAAAGTATGAAAACTAAAAACCATACAAGGACATGCAATGTCAATATCTAATTCTAACAGTTTAATCCTATACATAAAATATCTCAATTATATGCCTAATACATATTTCTAATTGAGTCCAGGTTTCTGAGGGGGGGAAAGCACGTCCAAGTTTCCAGGATGGAGAACGGGTCCGGTGGTTTCTGGGAAGGAGCGGGTCCGTCAGAGGAAGATAGCAGGCCGGCTAGTGGTGGGGGGTCCAGTGGTGGTGGCTGTCTGCTCCGGTGGATGGCAGGAGTGAAGCGGTAGCAGGAGTCAGGTTCCAATGGCAGCTGAGGCACAAGAGAAAGGATAAGGACAGGCAAATGTTTGTAATAGACAAACATGTAGTTAAGGCATGGTAGATCACAATGAATTATATTAATATATGCGCTTGTACATGAATCTATGCTTCAGTTGAGGACATGCAGTATTAAGTAAACATACTCCTACATGTCAAATTTATCTTAGACAATGTGTATTGTACGCAACACTTTTAATGATATGTACATTTTGGTAATAAACAGCACTTGTAAATATAGATTGTAACATGTATGTGACTCATCTTAAAACAGACTAATGTGCTGAAAGAAGGTCTTCAGATAGATTAGCAGACACAACTACAGTAAGTGGAAGAAAGACATCAGTGTAACAGCATCAACGCATATTCTGGCCCAATGCCCCGCCCGGAGACCTCCGTCTCCGAGTCTACGCGTTCCCCCCGCAGCTTTGTCCGAGGGTGAGGGTGATGCTGTGTGGCTGACGGTGATGCTGTGTGGGTGACGGTGATGCTGTGTGGGTGACGGTGATGCTGTGTGGGTGCCGCCACGGCGGGGATGATATTATGTGCCTGTCCTTCAGGCACCTCCGGGTAACGTTGCCCAACTCTCGGGCAGGAACATATATTTCAGTATATTCAAGTAAAAGCAGCCTCTGCTTGTCCTGTGCGAATGCGCCACACGAAACTCAGATGTGAAGGGGTAATTTCTAAATCACACGCAGTCCCAAAAGTATTCTAATCCCGTGCGAATATAGGGTTTAATATGACTTTGCACCATTGCATTAGCTATATCAGGCTTTGATTTTAAGCTAACAATAGCTACCGTTACATGTAATGGTAGTGTTAGCTTGCGGGTTAGGGAGGCATGCACATCGATTAGCAATAACACCACATATGGTTAAAAATAGATCACCGGCGAGACCGTTATGCATACCTACCGTAAACGACTGTAACGTTAAATATATATTTGAATCCGTTTATACGGTCTGCATAATGTTAGCCCGCTAGCTTGGTTAGCAAGGTGCAATCTAGCTAGCAAACTGATATTAATTGGGATGCTAACGTTGGCTAACGAAAAACAGTATTTAAAAAAAAATTAACGTTACTTACCAGAAAAACTGAACTGCCGACTCCTTGGAGTGTCTTGTCGTCCAACCGAACGCTGAACAAGATATTATTAGGCGACCAAAGTGTCACAGTCACTACGAAGAAAGCTGGTCAAACTCCAAAATGAAGTTGACGTGCCTTGGATAAGCTTTGCTAAACCTCTTGTCATGATTGACAGGCTGCGAACTGTCAATCACATCATAGCCACGCCCTAAAACACCCACAGCTTTATCACCGATTTTAAAATCAACGAGACCATAATTCAAAAAATGAACATCATTCTGTGTTGCAGAAGACTTAAAACTAGCGATTGAGACCATAAACTCATTATGAAGAGGTTTACTGAGGTAATACATCTAGTGAGAAGTGGGTCACTTTCTCATAGACTTCTACAGAAACTGACCTCCTTTTGCAACCGCACGTGTCGCCCCCTGCTGGAATTCAGATAGAATGCACCTTTAAGGCACTTCCGCATTTGCAGCACTTTGCGTAACCGGATGGGCTGTCCACTAATAATATACAGTCTATGTTTGGCACACAGCCTCATTGGCACATGAGGAACAACTGCTTTAAGTTTTGTGTCCATCGGAATAGCCGTTGTCAAGATACAATCATTCCTGTTTCGACACCCACCTACAGGAAGTTGGTCCTCCATAACTCGCGCATTGTTTTAGCTATCAAAATTCTTTTTATAACTTTTTGTGATGAGGGTCCTCCGAGTCTACATGCTAGTTTTTGTGCCAATTAGACTCACGCCCCATGAGTTAGACAGAGTAAAACAGCGCCATCTAATAGTCGATTGCTGCCAGGTTTGGCACAGATGCTAAACCAGCCATGAGGAACAACCTTTGGAACCCAAGTTTCGGGGCAATCGGAATAATTATTGCCAAGATAACGCAACTTCCTGTTTATACAGGAAGTTGCTGTAACTTGCGCATTTTTTCAACTATCAAAATTCTTTGGATAACTTTTCGCCATGAGGGTCAACAGATACTACCTGCAAATATTCAAGAAGATTGATATCACGGCCTAGGACGAATTCGAAAGAATGTAAAATACCTGAAAAATGCATAATTCAAAATGGCCGCCTTCCGGTTGGGCGGAGCTAATGAAGGTAAATGGGAAATATGTCCGCAATGATAAGAGCAATATGGGTATTAAATCTGGTGAAGAACGGAGCAACTACGTTCAAGTTAAGGCCTTCCACGCCTTAGGGGGCGCAATGGAGCCTGCTTCCAGGTATGGGCCAAATCGCTGTACTGTCTCGCAAAGCTCCCATGTATTTACGTATTTTTGTGAGTTTTCGTATATTGAGGCCGTCAAAAATGTGCCCAATGGCTAAAACCAATTAGAGGGCGCTATAGAGCAACCATACCACTCCCAAGCCTAAATGTGAATTCAGATGAAAGAGTTTAATATTCTGCACATGGCTGCAAAAGTTTGAGAGTTTTCGTGCATCCTAAAGTCCTCAAACAAGTGTTCGTAAAATGAAGAATTTTATAATTTTGTAATTTTTTCTAAAAATAGCATCATAGACTTCAAGATGAGACCTATGTTCCCTCAAAAGTTGGTATATTAACTTAATACTTTTGTCAGAATTAAGGCGCACATTAGGGGGTGCTATGGAGCCCGTGGCAACGCCCGAGCCCAATTACTACAGAACTTTGCAATTTTCACCAGTTGTGACGTGTGCAAATTTTTGTGAGTTTTCGTGCATTCTAAAGCCCTAAAAAATGCGACAAAGGACTCTGGACTAATCTGACGAAAAACAATGGGTTCCTTCACATTTTCAGTGCAAGGCACCGTTGGGGCCTTGCACTTTCGTGCTCGGGCCCTAATAAAATGTATATTTCTACACCTGGTATAGCAGCCTCTGGTTCGGGTTCATTCTGGCACTTGTGTATGAAGTAGCGTTTGGGTTACATACTAAAAAAGCATACTTCGCAGTTAATAGTCAATGTACTTTATCATTACTTTGCTATATTACTTTCTACCTTGCACATACTTGCAAATGTATTACCAGTATACTAAAGGCTGAAAGACTTGTGGTGACTACTTCCAGGTGAAAAAATATACTTTAATGTATTTGTCCTATATCTTAATTAGAATAGTACATTGTAAATACAAAAAATTTGTACCATCTCTTAACATTTATACAAAAAATGTATCAACATTTACATTATGGCTTTTAAACATTTTCAAATATTGGTACTTTAGTACACTTTGTAGAAATAGGTCCATTTCAGGCAGCAGACCTAATCATTACACATAAATTTTACAGAACACTGAGAAATAGTGAACAATGAAAAAGAACATTCCTTATTATTGCACGCCTAACCCCTCCCACCATACAGAAACACACACCACACATTGGCCCTCATTTATGAAAGGTGCGTACGACCTAAAACAGGGTGCCATAATTGTAGTGATGGAGCCAGATGACTCGATGCCCAGAGAGCAGTGTCCACTATAGCCCTAACTGGGGGCTATACGAAGGAGACAGGATATTATTCCTCGCTTTTAAAAGGTATAGCCTATAGTGTTATGTTTGGCAATGATATTTTTTATTTATTCTTCAGGTTTTCGTTTCTCTTTTAAGTGAACGATTTATTTCTGCCATTGACCGAGTTATTTCGGCTTGTTTTTCCAGCCCCTCTGCTGTCAGGAGACAGGGTCGGGGTGGTGGTCCAGCACGGGGGCGGAGGACACGCACTCTCCCTCACAGCTGTTGCCTCGTTCTGACTCATGAAAAAAAATATGAGTAAAATAAAAGACACTTCATAAACTCTGCTACCGTGTGTTTATTCAAATATAAGTAGGATACCCCTACGTGTAGGCCTAAGAGATTGCAATAGAAGCCTGTATATTACGATTAGGACTATAGAAAATGTGTCAAGGATGTATAAATTAAATAAACTTCAGCTGGAGTCCCATTTACTACGGCAACACTGTTGACCGCATCAGTGATCTCTTTCCATTCCGCATTCTTTCTACAGCCTTTAATACCAGTTTTCAGGCTGCCAAAAAGTACACACGTTAGTGCAAATGAACCTGAGATATCAGGGTTTCAATCTCCACCTCTGAAAAGTGCTGCTTCTCAGCCAGATTACGTCTAGCCATGTCATAAATCGTAGGTTCAACAAACTCGAAGCTTAAGCCTGAACTCTGAGTTGACAAAATCTGTGAAGTGAAACTCTGAATATAGGCTATAAAAATAGTCTTGTGATTGCTCCTCACTCTGGTTTTATTCATATTCTGCATATTAAACAAGGTAAAAGTTATGTCAGCTTGTAGCAGAGATGCTCACAAGTCTCTGAGCTAGAGTCCAAGTCAAGTCTCAAGTCTTTGAGCTAGAGTCCAAGTCAAGTCTCAAGTCTCTGAGCTAGAGTCCAAGTCAAGTCTCAAGTCTCTGAGCTAGAGTCCAAGTCAAGTCTCAAGTCTCTTGTGGTTATAATAAGTGTTGCATCACGTACAGCGACCCATCCAGGCTGCTTAGAACACTGCATAGCTATATATAAGAAATTCAAAGCATGCAATATGTTATTATGACTCCTTTATCTATCAGCATACAGTATCAGCTTTGATTTTGGTATATAATCAGTGTAAACAGACTATTGCAACATGATAAAAACCAAGAATGCTTTACTTTTAAGTTAATATCTGTACTTTAAGTAACATACAGTACAGACCAAAAATTGAGGCTCTGAAGAAAAAGGACTCCCTTGTCTGTTGATGAATTATAATGAAAGGCCTTGGCTCCTATTGTGCTGGCTCTGTGGGGCCATAAGACCAAATATAGAAAATATTATAACTCACAACACTAAAATTGACATACTCCTATTTAGTTCAAAACTGCAAAACATCACAGTGTAGCTAAATGCAAAACACTATTGCAACCAAATGAAATTTTTAACACACTACAGTGCACTTCCTTATGATAGAGAATCCTCAATTATTTGTTATTTACTTAGTGGAAGATCCATGTAATGTGCACTGCCTATGCAACTAATCATACCTTATAAACTACTGTAAGTCAACACATCCCAGACTCTCAAACCAGTGTAACGTTATGACTAAATGAAACTGTAACGTTATATGATCAACAATAATCCTGTAACCTGTTTGCAGACAACGTTAATAATTAACGTGATGGCAGACAGCGGCACCTAAATGATTAACGTAACGTTAATCGACCAGCACAAGTTTGGCAATTAAACAATCGCTCAATTTATATTTGATAAGGAAGACAGTCGGAGTTAACCTCCCGTAACGTTAGCTCGTTGCTAAAGCAAGAAGCAAGCTAACGGTAGATGGTCAATGCTGAGCTAAACATGTTTACTCACCTATCAGGATGCGTTTTCAGATGCCTGATAAAATGAGAAGTGGTTGAGCCAGAATCTTTTATCGTGATACCGCATATTTTGCATTGAGCGCTTCTTTTGTTTGGGCCGTCTTGTTTAAAGTTTTTGAACGTAAAACTTACGATGAATGGCACAGCAGCGGCCGGTGAATTTGACATGTTTGTTTGTTGTCCTCCAACCAGCAATACGTACGTGTTACGTAGGCAGGTTATAGGTAACGGAGGGAGGGGTATAGCGAGCTCGTCAGACGTTTCCTAAAAATCAACATTGTTCACGAGTCCCGCAGCTCGAGTCCGAGTCGAGTCTGAAGTCTTTCGAGGACGAGTCTCAAGTCGAGTCTGAAGTCACTGTGTGTGCGACTTAAGTCGCACTCGAGTCCGAGTCTCAAACTCGAGTCCCCATCTCTGGCTTGTAGCAACTTTTACCACCAACAGATACCTACTGGTTAACACACATCCTGTCTCCTAACATCCTTCTGAGTAAATGAACATGTGGAAGAAGGCAGAGGTGGGTGATCACCTCCACCACGTCTGACAGAGGCCGAGGAGCGTGTCCTGAGTCAGGTCGCTGGGTGACCAGAGGCTGAGGGCGTCACTCACCCCCAGGACCCAAGAGGCAGACACACACACTTTTATCTACAGATAGTACTAGAAGTTATTTAATATTATCCTAAATGCAGCAGCAAATTAGAAACATGTACTTTGAAATTGCGTTGTCAATTTGCAGGCTGATGGTTAGCCTACTTTTGTAGCTATCTGTGGGAAATAAAGAAATCCAAATGAAATGTGAATGATTCCTCTTTTCCTGACTGCTGGAAGGTGATTGATTAACCTGCAAAGTGATAAAATTGAAGACGTCCAGATCTGAGAGCACGTCAGCGGTGACGTGTAGCCTGATATTCGATATGCAGCCGGACTTAGAATATTGTTCAGATAAATGACGGACTGATGAGAAGTGGTACCGTTCAGCTCAGGGAATGAGAGCTCATCTAAACGAATTTAAATAATCCCCCTGTTGTAAAACTATGTGAATTATTTTGTCTTCAACATGATGCTGTTGAGAAGGAAAGGACAGGCCCTGTCAGACAGCTCCGTCAGACTCAGGGTTTCTTCAAGTAAACCTGCCAGCGAGCAGGTTAGGTTCCCAGAGTCAGTTACCATGGTGACTAACACAGAGTTTAAGATACCTCTCATTCAGGAAAAAACAGAGTTTCCCTCACCTCAGGGTTCACTTACGTTTTCACTAGTGCTGTCAGTTAAACACGTTATTAACGGCGTTAACGCAAACCCATTTTCAATGGCGTAAATTTTTTTATCGCGAGATTAAGGCCCAGCAAACTTTGTAGTTTTTTCACATGCTGTTGCAACAACTAGTAACGTTAGAAAAACTACAACACCACACCGGATCTAGCTAGACCGGAAACAAAACAACATGCACGCTGCACACACTTGTTTGCACTTGCTTGCGAGCTGGTACATACCTGCAAACTAGTCGCTTTTCGAGACCCGTTGCTAATTCGGCACCGGTGCCTTAATGACCGTTATCTACTGGACCAGATAGCAACGTGGATTTCGGTGCCTTATTTAGGTGCCACTTAGATGCCTGCGCTGCTTTCTGATGCTCCGAAAACGGACATTAGAGGGAACTGAAACATTGCCGCACCGGAGGCCAGTCAACACCACACTTTGCAGCAGGTAACATTAGCCTACCGTTAGCTAGCAGCTGGATTAAACACAGTTAAAATACTTACAGCGAAACGGTGTAAAGTGTGTCTGTATTTCACTGGAGAGGATTCTAACACCGGACTGTAGCTGCCGTTGTCTGAAAAGTCATGATGTCATGTTGCTCGCCTCGCCAGCCTCATGGTGCATTCACTGTAATTGTAAAATACCCTTTTCCCATCCAGTGGTTGTTTTCACCGTTTGGTGCTCCTTTTTTTTTAGATCAACTTTTTATCGTTTTATATTTTTGAACATACAGAATAGACCAGGAGTACAGAGATTTTTCAGAGACATATGGCAGCAAGTCCACGGTATCCGCAATCAAATGGCTTGGCTGAAAAAGGAGTGCAAATTGTGAAACGGTTGCTAAAGAAAGCTGCGGAGACTGGGGAAGATCCCTATTTAGCCCTGCTAAATTACAGAGCATCACCCTTTGAATGTGGACAGTCTCCAGCAAGACCGCTAGGCTATTATGTCCGCTGGAACAAGCAGATGTGGTGCGGGTCAGATGTCATGGCAAATGGGGACCGGTTGCCATGGTAATCAAAGAGACAACACCTATGAGGTGCTTATGGAGTACGGCAACACACTACGAAGAAACCGACGTTGAGTTTGTGTACTCGACAATAACAGTTACTGTTATAAAGCAGTGAAGTTTTGTTAATTTAATATTATAAATAGCCAGCGAAATTTGGTCAGAAATAATTTATTTTTCATCTTGCTTTCTGTTGTGACCATGTTGAAAGATCACCTGAAAAAGTTATGGGGGTGTGTACCTTAATAAAAAAAAATTTTTTTAAAAAAAATTTAAAAAGGGAGATGTACTGATACTGGTTATACAGCCAACCTACAGAGGGCGCTGTTGGTACATGTTGTTGCATTAGGTTGCATGTAAACAAGACGGGCAATAAAGAAGTTCTAAAATGGCATTCAATGTTGGCATTAACTAAAATTGTAGTTGAGTTTTTAAAAACTAAAATGGACAAACTACCTTAATAATTAACACAAAGAAACATGCAAAATAGGTGATTCACAGGAATAAATGATTATGTCCAATATTACTCAAATCAAGACCTTTTAGTGAAGTGTCTGAGGGACACCACAGTTTTTGCTGTTGTAAACTTTGTAGCCCCCTGCTCAAGAAAGAAGTATGCCTTACCCCATGAACACGTTGTGGAGATTCTTTCTCAGAACTGTAGAGGTGATCTTGTGTGTCCAGGGCCCTCTTCTGAGACAGGAAAGTCTTCAGGTTTTGTAACACCTGGTCCCTGACTGCCTCTGTAATCCTGGTTTGCTTTGTACGGTGGCCGGGAAGTGCAATGCAACATTACAAAGAATGAAACACTTTTACAAAGCTCGAGACAAATTTACATTTTGGAAAACAAATTTACATTTTAGAAAACAAATTTACATTTTGGAAAACAAAATAACATTTTAGAAAACAAATTTACATTTTAAAAAACAAATTAACAAGATGCAAGATGCGTCTTTAATGCATCAGCGTCAATGTAGGCAAAGGTCTAACGGAAATAAAATCACTATAAATCGTCAAAATATCATTAGATGTTCTAGTTTTTGTAAACCAAAAGACAAAGAGACTAATTAATGTGTTAATACAAAGAATATTTATTATAATCAGTTCACAGATATGAGTACAAACGGAAACTTCACCCTTCTGAACTAAGAGGTTCTGCTTCAAAGTGAAGTTTAAACAGACTGAAATGTCCAGGCTCACTCCCCCACTAATGATTCATTTATTTCTGCATGTATTTATTTATTTAACGAGACTTAAAGTCATGTTTCGTCATCCACAGTCCGAGTCCCGCCAGACTCCCTTTAGGAAACCTGTGATTTAAACTTCAGCAGGTTGTGACAGTCCGCTCCGCTCAGTCCTGGATCTGATTCTCACGGGCTTCCCTTCCCTCCAGCGGGCCCAGCAATGCGGCCCGGGTCTCCAGCTGCATGGTGTCGGTTTTGGCTCCCAGGAATGGGCAGTGAGCTCCAGGTCCTGCAGCTGCAGACGGACTCAGCTGCCCCCCCGCTGTACCTTCGATCCGGCCGCGGCTGTCGATACGTTCCCTGTTTTTCCAATGTTTCCGTCAGGTCCGCGTCCTTTAAAAACTCCAAACACCGACCAGTAAAGTCACCATAAACTTTATTCACGCCGTATACTCACAACAACACAAATTGACTGCGCTCACCAACAAAACCTCATCACTTCCGGTATGTGGTACATTCCCTTTCCGTAAAGAATCTGTCATTTGTAAATTTGTTTCGGGGCAGGTAAAAGTGTTTTGCATCTTGTTAATTTGTTTTCTAAAATGTAAATTTGTTTTCTAAAATGTAAATTGGTTTTCTAAAATGTTATTTTGTTTTCCAAAATGTAAATTTGTTTTCTAAAATGTAAATTTGTTTTCTAAAATGTTATTTTGTTTTCCAAAATGTAAATTTGTTTTTCTAAAATGTTATTTTGTTTTCCAAAATGTAAATTTGTTTTCTAAAATGTTATTTTGTTTTCCAAAATGTTAATTTGTTTTCCAAAATGTAAATTTGTTTTCCAAAATGTAAATTTGTCTCGAGCTTTGTAAAAGTGTTTCATTCTTTGTAAGGTTGCATTGCACTTCCCGGCCACCGTAGCTTTGCCTGTCAAAAATGTTTATGACGTAAAAATGTTGGCATCCTACAGAAAGCTTTGTGTAATCAAGATCACATTTTAGATGTCTTCTTATTTAAAGTTCCCTTAATTATCTCACCACCCCTCAGATATAGCATATTTGGTGTCTCTGTAAAAATGCATGTAGTAGTTGAATCTATCTGTAGACCTACCTCTGGCAGCTACAACAACAAAATACTGCTACATCGAGATGTTTCAGTAGTATCCATCTAATGTTGTCATATACAACAATAAATCAGTCAGAGGGAGCATATCAGTACATTTACTTTGATAGTTTAGCTACATTTTACTGCAGATAATTATGCACTTTAACTTGAGTGGGATTTGTCATGCATGATTAGTAATGGAGAATTTTAGCATTGCTTACCGTTTTTATTTATTTATTTTTACTTAGGTAAATTATTTGAATTTTATCAAGACCTCTACCAGAAAGCACCTGGATGTGAGACAGCATGTCAGCTTGTGCAGCATTAAGGAATGTTGCGTGCACTCACTGTTTCAGGCTTCACTACATCAGTCTCACACATTTTCTAACAACGACCAAATTAAACAGTTAGCTGCTAGCTATCTGACCGAGTTGGATAAATAATAGGTATTCAGAATACCTATTACAAATTACCGTATTCTCCATACTTGCCTCCAAATGACAGCATCTTAGCAGGCACCGTACTGTTTGGTTCTTTTCTTGTGGGCCATTTTATTTCAATGCAGTTCGCGTCGTCATCAAGGTCCGGCTGGGATGCCACTTGGGTGAACTGGTCACTACCAAGAGTGAGCGAATAATCCGTCTACTACTTATCAAATAAGTAGTAGATGACGAATTTGAACATTGTATCCTCCAAACCTGCAAACATGCTTTCACGCAAATGACCTGACCTCGCTCTGATTGGCTGAAAGTGAAAAATGAAACTGATGCACTTGATTGGTCAGACACGTCATAATACAGTTACTATACAAAATCATCATGCCAGCAAAACAAAACTTGAAGAGACATTTGAATTATGACAAGACTTAACGCCAAGAAAAACAAAATACAGAAAACTTCAACCGAACCAGGTAAAGAAAAAAAACAATTGGTGAAATGCTGTGCTACAACGAAAATTTTAATTTTACTCTCCCGCCTGACTAATTCTGTAGCCTATTCTGTATAACATTGTGAAGTGAAACGTTTGAAGATAAATAGTACCCCATCAAAACACTGGGCCTCATTCACCAATATCTTCCTAAGTTTTCTCTTAAATATGTTCTTAAGAAGGTTTCTAAGAAAAGTTTACGCCGGATTCATGACGTGTTCTTAAACAGCAGATTTGTTCGCATCTGTGTTCTTAGGATTGATGAATCCCACGTCTTCGTAACTGAAAGGGCGTGCCAGTTGTTCCTAATTAGCATAAGAAAACGCCCCACAAATTCCCATATAAGGACATGACACTTCCTGTGCACCTCCTGGGAGACAGGTTGTCGGAGTTTGTCGGAGCCGCGGTGGAGGAAGTACTGAATCTCAGTACTTAAATAAAAGTACAAATAACCAGAGACATATTTACTTTAGTAAAAGTAGAAGGTGTCCACAACCACAAACAAGGCCTGGCTTTTAAGAAAAGTTCCTATCCTAACCATGAAACGGAAATATGTTAGAATCGGAATGCGGTTGGTTTTATTACACTCTTAGAACAGATGTGTTAAAAACAACACATAATGTGTTATATTTTAACACATGTGCTGAATCAGCTCAGGGACAACACATGTTGTGTCAGATTTGACACAACTGATGTGTCAGTTTTTTTAACACATCTATTGTGTCAAAAAGCTCAACACAAAGATGTGTTATTTTTACACAAAGATGTGTTATTTTTACACAAAGATGTGTTTACTTGTGTTTTGAGGATTAATGTGGAATTACAAATTTATGATTAAAAACATTTTGTTTAGACAATTTACATTTGTGCAATAAAGAAAGAAACACGTACATTTGTTCATGTAAGTTTATTTCAGATTGCAATTTAGACTTTCACATAAAAAAATCATGTACTTAAATCTGTTTCTGTAATTTATTTGAATTACTTAATTCCCATGTGAAGACAATTTTTGTTTTAGGGACTCTCATCCATATCAAAAAATAGCTTGTGCCTAACTAACTCCAATACCATAAAAACAATGCACTTACATTTACTAGGGGTGGGGGAAAAAAATCAATACAGCATAGTATCGCGATATTTTTCATGGCAATACTGTATCAATACACAGACGCCAAGTATGGATCTTTTATGATATGCGTTTGTCAGTTTGTCTGCTTGACGATCAAATTTTGCACCAATAAAATTGAAGTGAGATGAACAAACAGAGAAATGTGTCTTTTTAGATAAAACAGATGTTGACAAAATTGTCCTTTCAGGACATCATTTGAAATTGGGAAAAATCTGAAAAACGGTAATACATTGCAATATATCGCAGAATATTGCAATATGTTTAAAATCGCAATAATATCGTATCGTGACATAAGTATCGGGATGATATCGTATCGTGAGGCCTCTGGTGATTCCCACCTCTAACATTTACCACGTATATTTTGATATAATCATGTTGAGACAGAATACAAGGCATTGAAAAACATAAAAACAGGTAATAGGCAGCATTTGTCATCTTAGTGCTTTCAACATTAAACAATTGGAAAGTTGCGACCAAAGGGCAAAACATATTTACAGTGTAGTGAACATAACATCCAAGCTATACAATTTTGTACCTTGGGTTCAAAAACAGCTCACTGCTGTCAAAGCTTGTCGTAATATCTAAAGGCCGAAAATCTGAAGTTTCAGCCAGTGTAATCAGTTCATATTCTTTTGTTCTTTGCACTGCATAGGCATAAAAATGGTCATCAAAGTACTTGACTTTTAGGATCCTCACAAACTCATTTACTGCCTGTGGCAAAATATGAATGACTTCACTGAACAAACGTTCTTCTCTATAGTCCATTATCAGTGGCAGTATAGAACCAGTTCTATGAGCCTGGCCATACACATCAACACAGTGAGACACAAATAAGGTACTGGTCAAAGAAAGGTCAGTTTCAAGGGTTAACCTCAAGTTTTCTAACAAAACATCAACAAACGCTGTCTCAGTTCAACCCATTTAGGAGGAGGAGGAGCGTTGAACAATTTAGTTGAAACTGATGATCCTATTTCTGATATTTTGGAGATGTCCACTGATGCTGTAGCATCAGAGTCAAGGAAACGGTCTGATCTTGGTGACTGTGCAGCCTCTTTTGTGGCCCAGATGTATGCGTCATCAAATGTGACTTTAACAGATGTGAAAGGAGTGTTAACTGTACAAAAGGAGTTGCTTGAGAGAACTGTAGACAGTTTGCAACAATCAACTGCTTCTTTGTTGAGTAGTTTGGATGTACCACATGACAGTGAGGCTGTTCAAGCATTAATGGAGGAGTTTGAACACGCTAAACATATTTAAAGATGTGGACACACAATATAAAATGAACAAGTACTTCACTGAGAAGTTTTCCTTTGTTAAACCAAAAGAAAGTTTCCTGGGTCACAGGTCTGATACCGTAAGGCCGGTTACACACTGCACACGTCGCGCGAGCGTGTCAGCCGCGTGGCGTGTCCGTTTATATTTCGGCTCCCATGGTAACAGGTTAGAGCTTACACACTGCCGGCGTGAGACGCGGGCCTGCTAGAAATAGAACCGACGCCTATTTTTCACGCGAAACGCGAGCGTGTTGGAAGCGTTTCCAGGCAAAATAGAATAGGAAAATATGTTAATATGTCATTTAGACACGGATGCATATTAATAAATGACATCTTGATGTTTGAAAGTCTAGGTTTTGACATCAACGTAGATATAAATGTAATACAAAATTTCAGAGAAAATATTTTCAAATTTTGCACTGGTCATACAGAACGAAATATTCTGTAACATATTTTGCAGTCAATACTGCCGATGTTGTCTTGCTTTAATCAAATCAGTAGGCTATATAAGGGTAGTAGGATAGGCTACGATAACAACGTGAGTGACAGTCCAACATCGGATAGGCTGTATAGGCTCTTTACAACTACACAGACAGCCCACTTACCCATTTTTCAGAGTTTGAATCTGTCGGCACTATGTCCCGAGATCAGCCCTCCCTGTACCTAGCAGCAGGAACAGCGCCGGGTCAGACAAGCTTCTGGTGTGTAGGACACAGAAAAATCACCGCAGCTGAGACGCAACAGAAACGCGAGACGCGAGCGTGGCGTCAGATGGATGGTCAGATGGATGGTCAGATGAAAACGATTCTGGCAGCAGACATGTCAGTACATATCCATCATTTAAACTTAAACATTTCTATTCAAACATAAGGAAATGCAGGACCTGTTTCTACAGAATAAGAAGAGCACTGATGACAAGATGCGTGATTACTGTGATGGCTCTCAGTTCTCCTCACAACTGTATGTCCCCTGATGCTCTTCACATACAACTTTATTTTGATGACTTCAAAACAACACATCCTTTGGGTTCCAAGACAAAAATACATAAGCTAGGAGCTGTGTATTTTACCTTGAAGAATTTCCCACCAGAGTGTAATTCCTCACTTGGGAATATTCACCTGCGTCTTCTTTTCAACTCAATTGACAGAGAGGATTTGACAAGATTTTGTAACCACTTCCGGATGACCTAAGATTTCTTGAAAGGTAAAAGCCATCAACTGTATGGCATAGTTTGCCTTTTAACGGCAGATAATTTGGCCATGCATTCACTTTGAGGATACCTTGAAAGTTTTTCTGCAAACAAATTTTCAGTTTTGCATGATTGACAAAAAACTGCACAATTTAGTTATGATGAGGATGAAGTTGAGTTGCGCACCAAAGACAATTATCAGCACCATGTCAGCCTAAATGAACCAACCACAACAGGTGTGAAAGAGGACTCCTGCTTGAATAAGCTTCAGTATTTTCATGTAACAGAGAACATAAGTGTTGATGCATGATATACTTGAAAGAGTAGCCCCTTTAGAGGTAAAATTAATGCTGCGCCATTTTATTTATGAGGAGAAGCTGATTACTTTGGAACAGCTGAATGACCGAATTTCAAGTTTTCAGTATGGATATGGAAATGTAAAAAACAAACTAAGTGTCATTAGAGATGCACCGATAGACCGGCCGGTGACTGGAATTGGCCGGTTTTCACGTGCTTGGCGCGGCAGTCTGACATATGCCGATTGCGTGCCGATCAACGCTACAATTAACTGACCGCTACAAATAACAGAAGTTATACGAATTACAGTTATCAAGGACGCACGCACACACGGACGCCACAGCACGCTCTCTTTTTCCTTTCTCTCAACTTTCCTGCCGTGTGTAGCGCAAGTTTGCAATATGCAATACCTGCAAGGAGACAGTAGGGCGTGGAGGGACCAACCAAAAACCAAAATCAAATTTTTTTAGTTGGATATTGGATGTGAGAAGAAGGAAATGGTTCTAACATTGCTCTTTAGATGTGTGTGAATGTCCCACACCAGGAGTCATTTATATAGTTCTATTTTATAGTGATCCATTATCTGGTCAAAACATGTTCTATTAAAGAAAAGATAGAAAATAAATATTTGTGTGTGCTGTAAATGAAATCTGAATCGGCTAAAATCGGTATCGGCCTAGAAAGTTGTAATCGGTGCATCTCTAAGTGTAATGAACTTGAGATCCAATGAGAATGCAGTTAAACAGACGGCATCTCAAATGTGGTGCCTTTTACTGGTCTTGCCCTTTTTATTAGGAGGTCTTGACAGAAAAAGTCAACATTGGCATTTATTTATTCTACTTAGGGAAATACGCAGCATCATCTTTGCACCAGTTGTTACAAATGGGCTTGCTGTATACCTAAAAGAGCTGATAAAAGAGCACCATACTCTCTTCAGACTACTTTATGACAAAAATCTAATTCCAAAACATAATTTTATGATACATTATCTGAGGATGATGATTTTGTTTGGACCTCTGTCTAAACTTTGGTGCCAAGCCAAGCACAATCCATTTAAAAGACTAGCACATGCAGTTTGCAACTTTAAACGTGTCAAAGACATTGGCTTTCAAACATCAGGTTCAACAGATGTATCACTGTAAGCATTGTGATAATATATCTAAGAAAATAGATGTGACCAATGCCTATCTTGTTAGTGTAGGGTCATTGAAAAAAGCTGATGTTTTGTTAGAAAACTTGAGGTTAACCCTTGAAACTTACCTTTCTTTGACCAGTACCATATTTGTGTCTCACTGTGTTGATGTGTGCTGCGCGCACCTCCCATCCCAGCACTGTTTTGTGAAGCACAGTTAGGTGTACATGTCACCCTTTGCAGGTACTGTGGAATTACATGGTTTCTTTTTCTTTTATATTTGCTGCACAGAAACCATGCAATCATTTTGTGAGTTCATCCCATTTGAGAGGAGTGGGACTAAATAAGCCAGTCACCAACGAAGGAAGCAACCTACCAGACTTGGCATGTCCAAAAACCGTGGGTACTCGTTGAATATTTCAGCAACAGTGGGGGAGTCCTTAGTAATCCAGGATCTGCGACATGTGTACGTTTTCTCCATGCCTGACTTGATCGCTGAAGGGTTTTCAGCTGAGGGCTGTTGAATCAAGGTGGCTCACTTATTTGTGCTGCTGGCATGCCCATCCTCTGTTGTATCAGGCTTCTCGGGTCCAGTGCAGTCATTGGTCACTTTTCGCTTCTATCCTTGCTCGAGATTTCGTCTAAGGTTGCGCAGTTCAGTCTCTAGGAATCCACAGTAAGAGACTGGATCATAGTAATGCTCCTGAGAATGAAAGGAGATATCAGCGAACAACAATTTTTCAGTTCTCATTAGTGGTATGTGGGTCGCAAGCAAACAGATTAGACATTTGCAGGCAATTTTAATTGAAACAGAACAAAGGCTGTGGTTTTAGGCTATGGAAGATATATGTTGTAGAGCAGTAAGACCAACCTTAAAAAATAATCATGAGATTAAAGTTACCATAAAATATACATATGCAATTATCTTCACCTACTAAACACTCACAAAGGATACTGCACTGCTCTGATGAACTCTTGAAGCACAGTAAGTTCAACAATGTATTCTGGAGCCTTATGGTAAAATTAATATCATTTAAAAAGTCAATTCTAAAACAAACTGGGAACCATTTTGGCATTTGGTTTGTTAGAAGCTTGGCAGCAGAGTTTTATTCTAAATTAGATTGAAGAGGAGTGCGGAATGTACATTATAAAAATACTAGTACTTAAAAACTATTACAAAAACTACTACTTACAAGTCCTTCCCCTTGTCCTTCTACTCTGACACTCAGGGATGGGAAGGTGGTGATGATGCTTTTCGCTACAGCCAACTTCTCTGCACTAAGAGGGTAATTGGAAAATAGGACAAAAACATTGTCACTTCCTCATTCAGTGACACAGGTATACTGGTGTTTTTGTTTCAGTGCAAAATATTTAAAAAGTTAGATATTCATGTCAAAGTGTGGTATGATGCAATAATAATAATCAAATTTTTACAGCGTGTTTCAAAACAATGTTACAAAGTACCTTTACAAGAGCAAAGACAATAAAACACATCAAACACATGACCAGATATAAGGTAAAAACAGCAAGAAACTTAAATAATTACAAAATTAAAATACAGTTAAAATAAAAATAGATACTTACAAACCACACCTCTCCACCAAATCTCCTATGCACGTCTTCACAAGGAGCTTCCTCAATGGCACTGACAGGATACCTGTAGTCTCATACTCTGTGAGAGTCTTTGGGGCTTTCTTCTGAAGTAGTGACTGTAGGGGCTGACTGTGTTCTTCCATGTTAGTGGTAGGCTGAGTAGAGGCAACAAGAGATACATTTAATTACAGTCATATTCAAGGTCTTGACAAACAAATTCAACAGAACTTAGAGGCAAGAATTTAATCAAGAAGCCCAATTCTTATCTTTAGTACATACTGGTCATTCATCGACACCTTACCCAGCTGCCCAATATATGCTCATCTCAATGTAGTTGTACATTTCTAAAAGAATATCTATTTATGCTTAATTCACTACCTCTACAATGTGATGCATTTAAAAGATGCCTTTGGCAACTGGAGTATTGCAAAGTGTACCTGATTTTGATTAGTCTCCCTAAGACAGGTTTCCATCTGGGGTCCTGTTGCTGACATGAAGACATGGAATCTATCAAAGTGCTTTACGTCTAAATTGATGTCAACATCAATATATTCCATGAAATCAGTGTTATACTTTAATAATCTATCAGGCACACAGCCCGTTTGCTGGGCGAGGCTTTGATCTACGAGATCCATGGCACTGTTAACATAGAGAATTTTTTTACAAGTCTCTTTCTCATCTTTAAAACTGGTAACAAGGACTTTGATAGATTCCAGGTTGTCCTATGTTAGCTGAAAAAAGTAATACATAGCTAAATATGCAAGGTAATTTGCACAGTCAACACAGACATTCACATCTATATCCAATGTATATTTCATATCAACTGCCGCAATGTATAAATATCAGAACACTGCTAACTGTAGCTTAAGCTTAGTTTTTACCTCACACAGAACTGCTGGTAGCTTAATAAGTCTGATAAGAGAAGGCAGAGAGGCGACATCATACTCAGAAATTCTTCCTGTTTTTGTGGCAGTAACACAAGGCATGGGCACTCCATTGACTAGCTGTGCAATATTCCCAGCTTTATGAGATATTTGAGGCTAACGACACACACACACACACACACACACACACACACACACACACACACACACACACACACACACACACACACTCTTTCCAGCGCGTTCAACATAACGTTACTGGTTAAAATAACACACAGCTGAGCTACAAGCATACAATGGACATATGGCTCATAGAAGCCCATGCAACGTTACTGTCAATTACCGATATATGTAACGTTGACGTTAACCTAATCCTTACGAAATAAAGTAACAACTCAACAGTTAGGTGCACCACTTGTTATGGGGTTTCCAATAACAGCAGAGCAACTGCAGCAACTTGATGTTATCAGACGTTAGCTAACGTTCACATTAATGGCTGTTATGAGTCGCTTTTGAACCGCTAACTTCTAACCTAACGTTATTATATTAACGTTACCACGTTTCATGCCGACTTTATCAATAGAGCTGGTAACTTGCTGCACCACTCCCAAACGAATTTTACGTGGTGTAATTTTGATAATAAATACAGCAAAAATAAACTTTAAAACCACAATGGACGTTTGGTGTAACTTAAGTAACGTTACTTTATGTTACAGTTAATGCTGAACAAAACGTTAAGGTTATCGTGGATTTACTTTAAAATAGTATTTAGCTAGTTAGTTGGTGTATTATAACGTTATACATGCCGAATTTACCTTAACACGTTGTTAGCGTTATAGCTTGGGTGAGAAGTCCCCGGCAGCGTCATGCTCTGGACCCGTGTGATTTAAGGAAAAAAACAAACAGCGACACTATAAACTGTTTAAACTGTTAACGTTAAACAGCCACACCCCAGTCGGGTGTGGCTGTTTAACGTTAGCTAAGGTTAAAGCCTGCAGGAATATTAGCATTACTTTAAGTTACTGTATTTAGCCAAGGTAACGTTAATAATTAGCTAGCTCGAGACATTTAGAACAACAGCCATCCAGTTAAATGTCAGAAACTAGCTAACCTACATAATAAATTACACCAGATGTGTTTTATAGAGGATAAAGATGGCCGTTTTCCCGCCCCTCCCGCTAGAAAGCTAATGTTAACTTACTTGAATATGAGATTTGCGTGTAATAGAGAATCCAGCCAACAACTAACATTAACAACACTTTGAATAAACACTCAATTAAATATGATCAGATTGACTTGATATGTCAATAAAATAGCTAGCTAACAGTTATGTTACCAAGAAAAACCAGTCTAACTTAACAAGAATGGTCGCATTAGCATTGGCTCTCTAGCTAACGTTAGCTAGCTAAATTTAGCATTACCTTCTGCCTAACCAACTGTATGGTCCTTACTCCAAAATCCTCATATATTCCATATTTCATAACGTTGACATATTTTTCATTACATGAAAAATTACATTAAGATGAACTATTAATGGATACCTACCGAAGTGTCTGACGACATACCAGGCGATGCGGCCTCCATCGTTGTCTCCTTTGTCTTTGTCTCTGTGGCGCAAAGAAAGGTTTTTTTTTTCTGTTCCGGCTGCACTAATACGTCACGTTGCTGGGCAGGATTAGATTCATGTTGTGGCTTTGTCATTATCTGCATTTTAATTGTTGTGTAGGCTATTTTCATTTTCTACTTTTAGGATTTTATTGGCTAGTTTATGTCTAAATTATAACTATGTTTTGTGTGGTTGGGTTATCAATGCCCATCATTTCTATAGGCCTAGTTTCTATGCTAATACCATACTCACTATTGAGAAATATCAGATTAATTAGGCTACATTAGGATACACCTCTTTTCAAATTTTGTAAACTATACACATGTTGGCCCAATAAATCTTGAAATATTAGATTTGGTGATTTGATGAAGATTATGATGAGGGTAAGAAAAAGACCAATAACTGTACATGTCATTTGGCTTTTATAGTTGATATAGGCCTACAATTTAATTGAGTAACATAAAAACAGGCCTACAATTTAATTTAAAAACAGGACCAACACAGTTACTGAGATACTTGTTTTTGGTGAGGCTGTTGTTGGACTGAAAATAACACATCAATTGTGTTAAATTGTCCAACACATGCACTGTGTTAAGATATTTTTACGCTTTTTTACACATTTTATGTTGATATTTGCACAAAATGTGTAAAATGTGTAACAACACATTTTTTGTGTCATTTTTTAACACAACCCTTCTAAGAGTGTAATGGATGTATTTCATTTTCTTTAACCATGCAAGTAAGCAAATAAAGTGTGTGAAGCAGAGCAAATGGGGAGATGTGAACAGGTCCAGCCAAATAAATAAGATATGAACGCGTCTTACACAGCCTGGCGGAGGAGTAAATGACGCTGTGGAGAGAAATAGATATAGCAACTTTGATTTAAAAACGGGAATAATAAAAAAACAAACGTTTTCATTTTCACTTTTACCGGAGGCTGTATTACCGAGCACCGGAGCCGGCTTCGATCAGCGGTGCCCCATATATACAGTATCTATGGCAACCAAACTTTACTGGTGAGACAAACGTATGACGGTCAGGAAGACGTTTTGGCAGGGGGGAAACTGATCAGAAAATGTAACGGAACATTGTAGAAATGTAGTTAGGGTGACCACCCGTCCCGCGTAGTGCGTGCGCGCACAGCGTTTGAAGCCCAATTCATGCGTCCCGCAAATTGAGACCGTGTCACGCATAATCAATGCTTGCTCAAAAAAAAGTTGGTCCTCGAGCCCCAGGCAGCCAAACGAACATTACTTGACAGTTCAGCACGCTACTGTTGCCACCATGGTTGCCACACCCACCCCTCAGTTGAACTGCTGACGAGGTTGTTGTCAACTTTTTTGTTGTTGTCATGACAGCGCACGCAGCCACGCATGTGCATACCAGACACACTGGGAAGGAACTTTTAGATGCGCGCTTTCCAATTCGAAAAATGGAGAAAGAGACTGAGTCTGACTCTGAGGCACCGCCATCAATTAAAAAGAGAAGGTGTGGGTACAAGAAAGACTGGGGAAATGAATATTTGTGGCTGAAAGGTGTTGAGGGCAGAGGTTAAATTGGGCCGGAGCGCAGCTCCCCCTCCTCAGGTCCACAACACACCCTGCCGGAGCTCAGCTCCGAGTCCTTCAGCATCAAACATTTTGCCGGGGGTTCAGGCCTAATGTTTTGAGTGTAACCCCAAATGTATTTTGAAAAGTTGACTGACAAATATGAAACCGGACGTCGCTTAGTGTCCACTCTCGCTATAAAAAGCTGCGCAGCTTCAGGTTTATGGATGCGCTCTGCTGTGGACATGCTGCGGCAGATGTGTCGCGTTATTTCTGCCAGAAGTTTCGGTTTTCCACCTCCGATGTTTAGCAGCGTACAGCCACTTCCCTAAACGTCTCAAACGGGGCTCTGTGTCTGTCAGGAGGTCTGAGATCTACCTTATCAGCAGAGCTATCACGTAATGCACAGTAGACTACGGTGCAGGTAGACTATAGATTATTTTCTAAAATATAGTGACTTTATTCTCGTAATAGCCTATATTATAACTTTATTTTTTTCACAAAATATCACGACTCCCTCAAATCTCAGAGAGCACAGATGGGATGAGTTATATTTTGAATGTGCACAAAGTTTTGGACATGAGCAGAAATCTTGCTCAATCATCTGAAATATTACAATCAAGAGGTTTATTAATAATTTAAATGAATAATGTATCACTGAGGTGAATAATTGTCATATGCACATTTACGGAGGTTACTTCCCCAACAAAAGATGCAAAACATGGAAGAATAAATGATGCCTAAGCTCCATGTGTACTGACTCAGATATAATTAGAAAAGTCAATCTAAAGGAGAATAAATAGATGAAAGCCATACAGAATTCCTGACAGCCTTAATGCAATATTTTCCATTATGTTGTTATATTTGGATTGTAGCCTAAGGTTTCCCTTTACATAAAGATAAAGGTAGAAATAGGTGCATAAAAATTCACCAAAATGCAGATAATGAAGTGTTTAATGCCAAAAAAATTCTGGGGGGAGGAATTGTCCCTCAGAAACATACCCCTTGTCCCCCCTTGGGCTTATTAGCAGGTGGTCACCCTAAATGTAGTGGAGTAGAAAGTATAGATAATTGCTGCAAAATGTAACAAAGTAAAAGTCAAAAGTTGGCTATGCACTATTGAGTCAACTTAAGTAAAGTACAGATACGTGAAAAATGTTCTTAAGTACAGTTGCAAAGAATATGTACTTTGTTACATTCTACCACTGCATTTCGGCCCTATAAATAGCGATCAATCACCAAATAACGCAGGATTTAATCAGTTTAATTGCTGATGTAAATTGCAGTGTTATTCTCTTTTTTTAATAATATGATTTTTTATCAACAAATGATCAGAAATACATTACAGTACAATACTATCATTGTAAACGACTGTAGAATTAAATAAAATGCAGTAAGCAATCATTTGGAGCAAATTGTCATCACTCAAATGTGCGTAAGAGTGCTTTTCAGTGTTCGTAGATTTTGTTCTTAGCTAAGAACAAATCCAAGTTAAGAAAACATTAGTGAATGCCAGAATCTTCGTAAAGTGCGTAAGAAGGGTTTAAGAACACATTTCTTCGTAAGAACGGTTGGTGAATGAGGCCCATTGTTGTTAAAGTGTTATTAGCTATGAGGTAAAAATACGTAAAAATCATCTTGTTACTGACTTCACGTCAAAGACTTCCGTACTGCAGATCCCATACACTTTACAAAAAAAAATATTTTATGACTTTTACTGTGACATCTGCAGGAAAAATAGGATATAAACTTGTCATCATCTTTTCAAAAACCACAATATTTATGTTTGGTCAACACTACTGCTAGCTAGTGGACTAAGCACTAGCCGTTTTCAGGTTCCCTATTATCTTTGTTTTTACTCTTTGTTTTAAAAGAGAAAATTGTTCTACAAGAGATTTCGGTACATCTTCAGTTCCAAGAACATCCCTTTACAGAAGAAAAGTTACTGAAAAGGAAAGTTCAGGAGAAATAAATGCTACAGTAGTAAATGTATTTTTATATTCCAATGTTCAACCACACTGAAGCTGCACTTAATTCCTCTATATTTGTTTCAGATTTGTCTTACAGATCATAGTAATGCAGATACTTACCAAGAAGTGACTAGAGAGAGGAAGATGGCGGTAGTGGACAAGAGGACAGAGAGGAAGATGATGGAAGTGGACAAGAACACAGAGAGGAAGAGAGGAGCCAAGCCCGAAATCAAGATTCAAACCAATGGAAGGTACTACCATTTAATTACAGATTATCTGTATATTGGTTATTTTACATTACATGTAAGCGATATCTCTCTTAATAGGACAACACTGTCATTATAACTTTGGCTTATGTTTCCTATTGTGTTTTAGGTATGAATGTGAGCAATCTTGTCTTGTATTACAGAAACACCATGATGACGATCCTGTATACCCAGGTGCTCCTGTCACAAAAGGACAGAGTCTGCTCTTACTCATGTCATATGTACTGAGGCACAATTTGACAGGAGTAGCTCTTCAGGATCTTCTTACAATGTTTAATCAGTTATGTGGAATTGTGATGGAATTCCAGTTTTCAACAGCAATAATTTCCAGATATGGCCAATTCAGTGTCAAATCATAGAGCTGTCACCAAAAGATCGCCAAGCCTGTATGTACTGTATGTATACCATGCTTATGGTTTGGTAAAAGCAAGCCAAATATGATCACATTTTTAACTGCTATTGTGGCAGAGTTCAAGGAACTGGAACAGACTGGAATTAAATGGATGGACTCTGAAAATGTAGAGCATACACGCAAAGTTCATTTACTCCTGTGCTCCTCAGATTCAGTTGCCCACCCCATCCTGACGAACACAAAACAGTTCAATTCAATTCAATTCAATTTTATTTATAGTATCAAATCATAACAAAAGTTATCTCGAGACACTTTACAGCTAAAGTAGGTCTAGACCACACTCTATAAATTCCAAAACCCCAACAATTACAGTAATTCCCTCAAGAGCAAGCATTAGCAATGGATATTGCGACAGTGGCAAGGAAAAACTCCCTCTTGGGAAGAAACCTCGGCAGACCCAGACTCTTGGTAGGCGGTGTCTAACGGGCCGGTTGGGGGTGTGATGAACAGTGGCGATAATAGTCACATTAGAGGAATAGTGACTTCGAAGGTCATCATGGAAGCTCATGTCAGAGCATGGGTGGATGCGTCGGATGCAGCAGGACGTAGCAGGATGCGGCCGGGAATTGCAGAGAATCGCAGAGCATAGCTCTGCGAAGAAGAAACATAAGGACTCGGGGAGTAAACTCCCCAGAGCTAGATTAGTAACAAGTATTTCTGGGATGCATACAAAAGTAACCAGTAGAGATGAGAGAGCAGCTCAGTATGTCATAGGAAGGAATTAGCCTTCCCAGCAGTCTAGAATTATAATAGCATAACTACGAGAGGCAGGTTAAAGAGAGGTGCCTGGTCGGGCTAGAACTCTCCCCAACCGGATCTGGTTATACTGGTCTGCCTTCCTCTACTCCCGCTATATTATTATTCATACAGTATATAAAACTGATGACTACGAGGAGAAGCAGTGGGCCGGGTTAGGTGGACGCTGCAACCCCTCACTCCCTAACTATAAGCGTTATCAAAGAGGAGGGTTTTAAGTTTACTCTTAAATGTGGCGACGGTGTCTGCCCCTCGAACCCAGACTGGGAGCTGGTTCCACAAAAGCGGAGCCTGATAGCTGAAGGCCCTGGCCCCCAGTCTACTCTAGGAACCACGAGTAGCCCCGCATTCCGGGAGCGCAGTGCTCTAGTGGGACAATAAGGTACTAAGAGCTCTTCTAAGTATGATGGTGCTTGACCATTTAGAGCTTTGTAAGTCAGGAGGAGGATTTTAAATTCAATCCTAGATTTCACAGGAAGCCAATGCAGAGAAGCTAATACAGGAGAAATATGATCTCTTTTCTTAGTTCTCGTCAGAACACGTGCTGCATCATTCTGGATCAGCTGGAGAGTCTTAAGGGACTTATTTGGGCAACCTGATAATAAGGAATTGCAGTAATCTAGTCTAGAAGTAACAAATGCATGGACTAGTTTTTCAGCATCGTTTTGAGACAGGATATTCCTAATTTTGGCAATGTTACGAAGATGGAAAAAGGCTATTCTTGAGGTTTGTTTTAAGTGGCCGTTGAAGGATAAATCCTGATCAAAAATAACTCTAATAATAATTAACTAATAATTTCTGACAGCAGTGCTGGAGGCCAGGGCAATACTATCCAGAGTAGCTATATCTTTCGAAAATGAAGTTCGGCGGTGCTTTGGTCCTATCACAATGACCTCGGTTTTGTCTGAGTTTAACATCAGGAAATTGTGGGTCATCCAGGATTTTATTTCCTCAATACACGTTTGAAGTCTTGCTAACTGACCACTTTCATCTGGCTTAATTGACAGATATAATTGGGTATCGTCTGCGTAACAGTGATAGTTAATTGAGTGTTTCCTAATAATATTACCTAGAGGAAGCATATATAAGGAAAATAGAATTGGTCCAAGCACTGAGCCTTGAGGAACGCCATGGCTAACTTTAGCGTGCTTGGAGGGTTTATCGTGAACATTAACAAATTGGGATCGCTCAGAGAAATAGGACTTAAACCAGCTTAGTGCGATTCCTTTAATGCCAACTAAGTGTTCCAGTCTCTGTAACAGGATGGTATGGTCAATAGTGTCAAATGCAGCACTAAGATCTAGTAAAACAAGTATGGAGACAAGTCCTTTGTCTGCAGCTGTTAGAAGGTCGTTAGTAATTTTCACCAGTGCCGTCTCTGTGCTATGATTCTTTCTAAATCCTGATTGAAAATCATCAAATAGACTGTTGCTATGTAGAAAATCACATAACTGATTAGCAACCACCTTCTCAAGGATCTTGGATGGAAAGGGAAGGTTAGATATAGGTCTATAGTTTGCTAAGACCTCAGGATCTAGGGTGGTTTTTTTCAGAAGAGGTTTTATCACAGCTACTTTAAATGACTGCGGTACATAACCTGTTAATAAGGACATATTGATGATATCTAGTAGAGAGGTGTTAACCATGGGTAACGCTTCTTTGAGTAATCTCGTTGGGATGGGGTCTAAGAGACAGGTAGATGGCTTAGCTGAGGATATTTTTAACATTAATTGTTGTAGGTCTATAGGATAAAAGCAGTCTAAGTATATGTCGGGACTCGTCGTTCTTTCTAGCGGTCCTGCATTTAAAGATGAACTGTTAGAAGTTAAGGGCAAAGGGTGATTAATTTTATCTCTAATTGTTATAATTTTATCATTAAAGAAGCTCATGAAGTCATCACTAATCAGTGCTAGAGGAATAGATGGCTCAGTAGAGCTGTGACTATCTGTCAGCCTGGCTACAGTGCTGAAAAGAAACCTTGGGTTGTTCTTGTTTTCTTCTATTAATGATGAGTAATAGTCTGATCTGGCTTTTCTTAGGGCCTTCCTATAGGTTTTGAGACTTTCTTGCCAATCCAAACGGGATTCTTCCACTTTGGTGGAGCGCCACTTACTTTCGAGGTTTCGCGAGATTTGTTTTAATTTGCGAGTTTGGGAGTTATACCAAGGTGCAAGTTTCCTTTGCTTTATCGTCTTCTTTTTGAGAGGAGCAACAGAGTCTAAGGTCGTCCGTAGGCAAGTCGTAGCACCGTCTACAAATGTATCAATTTGAGAGGGACTGAGGTTAACATAGAGGTCCTCTGTTATGTTAAGGCACGAGATAGAGTGGAATGCTGTTGGAATATCTTCCTTAAATTTAGCTACAGCACTGTCAGATAGGCATCTAGTGTAGAAGCTATTATCTGGTTTAGTATGGTCAGGTAGCAAGAATTCAAAAGTGATTAAAGAATGATCTGATAATACCAGATTCTGCGGAAATATTATTAAATCCTCAATTTTGATACCATATGCCAGCACAAGGTCGAGGGTGTGGTTAAAACAGTGTGTCGCCTTGTGCACACTGTGACTGAAACCGATTGAATCCAGTAATGAGTTGAAAGCAGTAGTAAGGCTATTGCTGTCAACGTCCACATGGATATTAAAATCACCTACAATAAGTACTTTGTCTGATTTAAGGACTACACATGATAAAAACTCTGAGAATTCAGATAAAAATTCAGAATACAGACCTGGAGCTCGGTAGACAACAACAAATATAATTGGCTGTACTGATTTCCATATTGGATGTTGAAGATTAAGAACAAGGCTTTCAAAAGAGTTATAATGTAGTTTGGGTTTAGGGTTAATTAACAGGCTTGAATCAAATATGGCTGCAACTCCCCCTCCTCGGCCTGAGCCTCTAGGAATTTGAGTATTAATATGACTGGGAGGAGTCGCTTCATTTAGACTAACATATTCTTCATGGCCCAGCCAGGTTTCAGTAAGACAGAATAGATCAATTTGATTATCAGATATCAATTAATTTACTAGTACTGCTTTAGAAGACAGAGATCTGATATTTAGTAATCCACATCTAATTTTCAATGGCAAAGATGGGTGTGACTTCTGCCTTCACACTGGTGGTGGTCCATTTGTCTGGGAAACCCCAGAACCACCTTTACGGACAGAGATGGATCATTTTCGGCATACTCATTCCTGAGTACCAACACAGTGTCTGCCTGGGTGTCACTAAACAGATTACATCTCTGTGGCTAGACAGTAAGCACCATAATAAAGACTGGTACTTGGGTGGCAAGGTCAGTGATATAGACCAGGAATTGCTGGCCATTAACCTACCTGTGGATGTCACAAGGGCACCAAGATCAGCGAAGGAAAGAAAATTCTGGAAAGCATCTGAGAGAGAGTGGAGGTAATTTTTGTTGTTTTATGCATTGCCTGTTTTGAATGGCATTTTGGAATCATCTTTTTTTTATTAGTTTTGGCGATACACACTCTTCTTCAGGATGCCATCAAAGTGAGACATGTGGATGCAGCAGAACAAGCGCTGCGAAAATTTGTGCTCAACTTTGAGAAACTGTATGGTGCTGCTAATGCTTCTTTTAATGTGCATTTATTAATGCACTTGGCCGCAGGCGTGTGTAGCTGGGGACTACTGTGGGCAACATCCACATTTCCATTTGAATCATTTAATGGGACTTTGCTTAGGTTTTTCAGTGGAACAACACAATTAGTGAATAGATTCCATTGGTGGAGGGGTCTCTCAAAAAAAAGCAGGGACTTCAATGGCAAATGCTAATGACAGCATAAAGACATTATTTGACAAACTTCAAAGTACCTCTAGCTTAAGAGAGAAATCAAAGGAGTTTCAACATAATGTCAGAGGTTTTGGCTGCCCAAAGAAAGTTAGCACATCTGTGTTGCAGAGGATGGCTATTGAAAGTTTAAGAGGAGTGACAGTTCATTCAGGTTTATTTTATGACCGTTTCATTTGTAGCAGTGTGGTTTATCATTCATATAATAACAACTCTTAAAAAGAGAAATAATTCAGTTGTACAGTTAAATGATGGAACATTCTGCGAAGTTATGACCCTGGTGGCTTTTACATCTGATGATGGGGCCTCATCCACATCCACCAACTTCTGTATTTTAGTAAAAGAGCTTGACAAGAGTGGAGGAAAGGTGTGTAGAGATGCTCAGTTAAATATATCTTCCACATTTATAAATGAGGTGTCTCACACCCATGATGTATTTGCCGTGCATCCCCAAACACTCAAGCGTAAATGTAATGGTTAAGATTTTTATAGCAAAATTCCACTAATTTCTATTGAAAGCCATGAATTACAGACACATATCCCTTCAGGTCCAAGTAAGATCCATGCATCACAATGTTTAACATCCAAAACTCATTATTGCTTCATCCATCACTGATCATAACATCCAAAACAACACATCAACATGGCCTTCAACTGAAGACCATTACATCACAAACTTCAAACTGACAGAAAACAACCATTACACAGCCTAGTTCCCCCAAGTTAGTTTACAGTCTACATATCCATGCCAGTACCATATGTAGGGCCCTCCTCCATCTCCTGCTGGTGTCTTTTCACTATTTTGGCTGTGCTTACACTTTTACGGCTCCGCTTTGCACTGGTGGAATGAACACTATTGGCTTTTGAGATCCTAACCATGTTGTCATTCTTCATTGCATTAACAGTCTGTGCTCTGAAGCCACAATTTCTCCATCACAGCCAGGCAGAGGCACCTTCATTTAATGTAGAAATAGCCTTCATGGCTGCAGTTTTTGGACACTGGGCCCATATAACCAAGTTGAGGCATGCGTTGGCATTCTGAGTGCCTCCATGCTGCACTGTCACTGGACATCCGGTGATACACAGGGATGAGCTTCTTATGAATCATTCAAAAGACCAATATTTAGAACATTGGAGAAAGCAATCAAAGAAGACTAAATGTTATTAAACACATTTTCACACTGTCAGAGATACGTAGAAGAGACGGATCCTGACTAAACACAGGCTCAGTGACTACCAACTGGGTCAGACAAAGGTGTACTTCCTCCTCCACTGGGAAAAACTATCTTCACTAAGAGATTTACACCTTGGAAAAATAGCCAAAAAAAGTTAACCCCAGAAAAGAAGCTGGTAGTTCTCCTAGGAGAGGGGACAGCAGCTCTACTGACAGCTAAATATGGATCTACCTGCCACAGCCTGAGGGACTCACAACCACTTAGGATCCCAAAATTACAGATTTGTTTAGTATTTTATAGTAATTATAGTAGAATAGTATATATGTGACACTAAAGGTGTTTTTCCATTACCAGTACCTACTCGACTCTGCCTCGCCTCTACTCGCCTCGCCTCGCCTCGCCTCGCGTCCGTTTTCCATTGCAGATTTTAAGAATGGCCTCAGCGTGGCTGGTCGTCATAGCGACTGCCGTGGGCGTGGCTTAGTAGCTTGCTTTTCCCATTGACAAATCCCCGCCGCATTTCCTGGTTCTCTGTCTCCGTGAACAACATGATATCAAAGAGTTAACGTTTACTGCTCCAGATTTCCCACCGTGGTCACATATATATGACTCTAGAGTCGCTACTCGCTTTGTTTCTCTCACATATATATGACTCTAGAGTCGCTACTCGCTTTGTTTCTCTCACATATATATGACTCTAGAGTCGCTACTCGCATTGTTTCTCTCACATATATATGACTCTAGAGTCGCTACTCGCTGCGGAGATAATCGCCGTCACTCTCTCACTTCTCCCTCGCTCACCAGCTTCCCACACACACACATACGGCGACTCGACACACACACATCACACATTACACACACCAGCGCACCAGTATAACCATCAGGCCACTTGTATGCTACGGAGAAAGCTCTGCGTGGAGCCTCCGGCAGCAAAAAACCACCGCTGGCTAAACTATTTAAAAATGCCGTCTGTCGCTGGCAATGCGGTGATCAGTGACGATTCTTTCCGACCAGTCAGCAGCCTGCAGGGTTTCGCGTCACCTCGCCTCAGCTCGCCTCAGCTCGCTTGGAACCTCGACTGAGGAGGTGCGAAAAAAAGTATCTGTTAGCAGGTACCAGGTACTTTTTTTCGTAATGGAAAACCAAAAAAAGGCGAGGCGAGGCGAGGCGAGTAGGTACTGGTAATGGAAAAGCACCACAAGATGCCAAAGACCAACCCTGCTGGGAACCACTAAGGTTCACTGTTCCAACTCACGTCACTTCCAGCATGGCGCCTGTGTTTGGCTTCGCTGCTGCTGCTGGTTGCTCCTCCCGTCTTGTTTTGTTTGTTTCCTGTGCTATATTGCTACTGAGTTTGTCAACAAATGTTGTGTCAACGGCGTGGGTGTACGATCGCCAAACACTGCTGCTGATCCGATCGTCTATGGGGGAGTGCGGTGGTGGATGCACCTGGAGTGTTACGGGTGAGTTTACAGCCCCGTTTGTCTGTCCATCTTCATCGGCTGTTTGTATGCGGCATGGAGAGGGCCAAATACGACCCTCTCATAAACGACAGAGGAAGCGAGGAAAAAGGGCAGGGAGACAAGTTCAGCTAAAAAAGCTCCGGAAGCTGGGGGTCTTTGACTGTGACTCCAGGATGTCATGTCTCCTCTCTGTCTTCCCAAACGCCCCCTGTGCTCTGGTCCGGGTGCCCTGGAGAAAACCTGCCTCTGGCCGCAGTGTGTGTTCCGTGCATCTGAGGTCGCTGCCGCGAGCCTCTCTCTCTGCTTCAGGTGCTCCTGCATCGCTCAGGATGGGTTTAATAAATGCCTGTTCAATTGCAAATAAGTCTCTTTTGCTCAGTGATTTATTAACTTCCCAGAGCATGGACTTTATGTTGCTTACGGAAACATGGCAACGGGATTTGGAATATTATCACTTGAATGAGCTCTGTCCTGTGGATTGTACTTTTATCAGCACCCCAAGACTCACAGGCCGAGGTGGAGGTCTTGCTGTGGTTTTTAAAAAACATTTCATCTGCCAGTCATTGAGCGCTGGCACGTACTTTTCCTTTGAACTACAGATTACTAAAGTTGGTCGTTCCAGTTCATTTTATTGTATTTTAATATATCGGCCACCTGGGCCAGTGGCATCTTTTCTTAATGATTTTTCTGATTTCTTATCATCCACCATCAAGCTGGAAAAACTGATTATTGCTGGTGATTTTAATATTCATGTGGACGATGATACTTGCAAAAATGCTGTTGATTTCATAAATATCACTGAATATTTTAATTTTTCTCAGCATGTGTTGGGTCCTACGCACAGCAAGGGTCATACGCTAGATCTTGTTTTTTCTCATGGTTTGAACATTAATAATGTTTGCATCGATGATGTATTTGTTAGTGATCACAAATGCATCTCATTTGATCTTGTTTGTAATGATGATCCTGTGCCTGCTAAACGGGCGTCCAGCTCACGTTTTATTAACCAGCTCACTGTTGAGAAATTTTCAGACGCATTTGATTTAAGCTCAGTGTTTATTTCTGATGATGTCGATGCTTGTGCACAGTCGTTTCTTGATCATTGCACCCTGCTGCTGAACAAAGTGGCGCCTCTTAAAATTAGAGAATTACCCTCTGTTAATACAACCCCGTTGATGAATGATGCCATTCGCAGCTTGAGGTGTATCTGTCGGAGAACTGAGCGTTTATGGAAAGTAACTCAGCTCCAAGTCCATCGCTTGTATCTTAAAGAGCTCTTAATTAACCTAAATGAAACGATCAAGGAGGCTAGAGCCTCTTATGTTACTAAGCTGATTTCTTCCTGTAAAAACAATCCAAAAGCTCTGTTTGAGACTATTAACAACATTGTTTCTCCCACTAAGTGTACTGTCCCTGTGTTTTCAAATGTGGACTGCAACCATTTTTTGTCTCATTTTGTGGACAAGGTTAGTGCTATCAGGGCAGGCATCATTCCATCAGTAAGCGCTCATATTGTTACTCATCAGAGACTTTCGGTAATGGACTCCTTTTGCCTCTTGTCCCTGAATGACTTAATTAAGCTAGTGGGCTCGATGAAACCTTCCCAAAGTCCTGTTGATATTTTAACAACATCTTTATTTTTAAAAACAATACATCTGCTTGGACCATGTTTGGTTTCAATTTTAAATTTATCTCTTCAGCTAGGCCAGGTCCCTAGCTGTTTTAAGCATGCTGTTGTCCAGCCCATATTGAAAAAGAACAATCTTGATTCAGCTTTGTTTAAAAACTACAGGCCTATTTCTAAATTGCCTTTTATTTCAAAAATTTTAGAAAAGGTTGTTGCGAGCCAGCTAAATAGAGTTTTGGATTCTAATAATATTTTCGATAAATTTCAGTCTGGCTTTCGAAAAAACCATTCAACTGAGACTACTCTCCTGAAAGTCTCTAATGACATTTTGATGGCTGCTGATGGGGGTAAATGTTCTGTTCTAGTCCTTCTGGATCTGAGTGCAGCGTTCGATACGGTTGACCACTGCACTCTGATTGAAAGACTGAAAACAACTGTGGGCATTACTGGATCAGCTCTGGACTAGTTTTCTTCATATCTTTCGGACAGGAGTTTTTCTGTGTCTATGGGAACTTACTTGTCAGACTCTGCTCCTTTGTCTTGTGGTGTGCCACAAGGTTCTGTGCTTGGCCCTTTGCTATTCAGCCTGTATATGCTTCCTCTTGGTAAAATTATTGGTAGTTTCGAAGGTATATCTTACCATTGTTATGCTGATGATATCCAGTTATATTTATCTTTTAGCCCTGATAAGCTAGACAAACTGTCCTTGTTGCACAATTGTTTAACCTCCATTAACAAATGGATGGCTGACAATTTCTTGCAATTAAACTCTGACAAAACTGAGGTGATGATCTTTGCCCCAGATAACATTACCCCTAGGATTAGGCAGGCCATTGGGACTCTATCAGTTTCAGACTGTAATGCTGTGCGTAATCCAGGTGTCATTTTTGACAAATCTGTGTTTTAACAGTCATGTGAAGTCTGTGGTTCGTTCCTGTTTTTTCCATCTCAGGAACATTGCTAAAATTAGATCTGTGGTTTCTCAAAGAGAGATGGAGATGCTTGTTCATGCTTTTGTTTCCTCTCGTTTGGATTATTGCAATGTACTGTACACCCGCTTAAACAAATCATCTTTGGGCTCACTGCTATGGAGGACTAAAAATGACAGAAGGGAAAAATAAATAAATGAATAAATAAATAAAAGTAGAAATAAATAAATAAATGCAGAAATATAGTGAAAATAAATACATTTTGGTAACATAAATGGCTATTTCTGTATTTTTACATGTATTTATTTATTTATTTATGCATTTCTATATGTATTTATTTATGTATTTATACATTTATTTATATATTTATTTATTTATATATTTATTTATTTATATATTTGTTTATTTATTTATATATTTATTTATTTCTACATTTATTTATTTCTGTATTTCCACATTTCTACATTTATTTATTTCTGTATTTCTGTATTTCCACATTTCTTTTTCCCTGCGCTTGTATGCTAATTGAGTGGGGGGTGCCAACATCAGTCTGAAGAAGGATTGGTTAGCTGGGGGCCGTGTCGCTAACCAGACAGAAGCAAACGATCCATCCGTCGCTTTGTCTCGGTCTCTTGTAGCTAATGTGACTGTGGGGTCACTCTACAGTGGTGAGAAAGAGCCAGACATAGAGGAAGTTTATGTATGTTTATGTAAGTCATAATGGTAAATTATTGTGCTTGTGCTAGTTGCACAAAGTCCAGTCTGTCAGGAAATCATGTACATCATTTTCCTTGTAGGAAAAGCAAGGTTTTTTCGTTTTTGGGTGCGTTTTGTGCAGGTGAAGTGAGCAGACTTCACTGCCGCGTCTGT
The DNA here is from genome assembly GCA_025617405.1 of Perca schrenkii. Lineage (NCBI taxonomy): Eukaryota > Metazoa > Chordata > Actinopteri > Perciformes > Percidae > Perca > Perca schrenkii. Next base: position 37,177,459 of record CM046793.1, read on the forward strand.
CACCACACACTCGATCGTTTGTGGCATTCATTTCACTCCGGAGAGTTATAGACCTGGAGATTTGTTGGAGTCTCGGATGGGATTTTATGTGAGACTGGTACCGATGCTGTTCCCTCGGTGCACTCAATGGAATCAAGTCCACCACCATCAAGGCTTTCACCTGAATCTGGAGCGGGCAAGACTGGAGGACCAACTTGCAGAAATTCCATGCACCGAAAAAGAGCTCTTAGCAGAGTAAGTCTTACTTTTAATTCTTGTAACTCTTAATTTGGCTGATTTAGTAATGTTTTAGTCTGATAATTTCAGAATAAAGAAGTGATTTGAGCGTGTATGTATTGGGAAATCCACCATCTAACTAGTAACATACATGTTAACTTGGCTATTGCATTAGCAAACATTTGGTAGCTGATTATTTGATGACAGGAGTAGCTAGCTAAAATTGCATCTGAAATCATTCCATCCAGCATCAGGGCTTCAGTATACAGAGAGAGGGAGAGACTGAGCTTTAGAACAGGTTTTCGTAATTGTCTGCCTTGACATCAATGCAGTTTGCATTAAGCTAGCTATGAGCTGTTGGCAGCTAGCTAGCCCAAACACCCCCATTTTCCCCGCATTTTATTAAGCTAGCTAGCTATGAGCTGTTGGTAGGCAGCTAGCTATACTAGCACAAACACCCCCGTTTCCCCCGCATTTTATTAAGATAGCTATGAGCTGTTGGCAGCTAGCTAGCCCAAACACCCCCGTTTTCCCCGCATTTTATTAAGCTAGCTTTGAGCTGTTGGCAGGCAGCTAGCTAGCACAAACACCCCCGTTTCCCCCGCATTTTATTAAGCTAGCTATGAGCTGTTGGCAGGCAGCTAGCTAGCCCAAAACTCCAGTTTCCCCTGCATTTCATATCAATTTTGTATCCCAGTAGGCTAGTCTCTGGTAATTTATAGGTATATTGATATATTAATCAATATGCTGAAATCTCCTAGATTTTCCCACTAGAGGTTTTGACTCTTCAGATCTACTTTGGTTTTATTTCTCTTTTTTTATTTATTTATTTATTATTACTGATCCAGTTGGTAACTAAGCTTGTATCCTATTTTTGTGAGTGATTTTGAACCTGTGTGTTTGGCAGAGAGTGCAGCCAGTAATGAAGGGATCCGATAGATGCACCTAACAGAGGGCTTCTCTCTACAGGATCCTGGACCATTAGTGCTTCATCGTGGGTCACAGTGCAACATCAGATGTCTGCAAAGCTCATCAGGTAGTGTAACTTGTATCTATCATTAGCTGTATATGACACATAAACATTTACAAATTACTTCTAATGGTAGGAAGAAGACATTTCATACTGGACTGTATTAGGTTGTGCATGTGTTGTGACCACTGACTATGTGATGTTGTGCAACTCTTTTTCTTTTTCTCGCCTAGCAGTTGTCCTTGGACTAGGGTTGCCCCTAAATCATGGCTGCAGCTGTCGCCGTGGTCCTGCTACACCCTGCTACGCCGTGCAGTTCCCTGCTACGTCCTGTAACGCCCTGCTACACCATGAACTACTGCAACTACTATTTATAGTTGTAGTTCAATTATCTTTATTGTGACTATTATTGCCACTGTTCATCACACCCCCAACCGGCACCGTCAGACACCGTCTACCAAGAGCCTGGGTCTGTCCCAGGTTTCTTCCTGAGAGGGAGGTTTTCCTCGCCACTGTCAAGGGCTGTTCACATTGGACGCGCAAACGGCAGCGCTGCGCTATGAAACCCATTATTGTCAATGGCTTGCGCGCGCAAGAACTGGTCTGCCGCTGCGCTGAGCAAAGCGCAGCGCAAGCGGCATCTTGCGGCTGGCCGCTCTTGCGCGTGCCGCGGTCAAAGTTCAACATGGTTCAACTTTGACCGCGGCATGCGCAAGAGCGGCCGCGGTGCGCTGTGACCTGCATTCAGGTGTCTGAAAAAAACAGAAAAAAAGTAAACACCGAATACATGTGGATCCATAAACGGAACATGGACGAGAGGTTGATTTGGGCCGTCAGCGATCTCCCAGAGCTGTACGACACAGTTTGAGGTCGTACACACCTCGGACGCAAAACTATGCTGTGGTGCATATTTCCACAATAATAGGCATGCCAGATGTGAAGCTTACGTCAGGTTTGTTTTAGCTATGTAAAATCAACATGGACATGTCTTCACTAAAAACAGTGAGTGCATTTCTTAAAATAATTGGTGTAAACTGCACCGCATAGTGACTGACCTGCAAAAGCGTGTATTTAGATTGAAATCTTTTATGTGTCCAAAGCAAGTATTTATACCCATGACCCAATCAAACTGACAAGTCCTTACGCCATCGTTTATACCAATATAGTGAAACTGCTTCGTGTTGTTGTCCATATTTAACAGTTCACTCTGTAAGTATAGTGTAATGAACTATGCACATGAAAGGGAGCCCTATTCCTATGTGACAAAGTTACACATTATTGTCATCTCTGATCTGAGAAATGTGCCAAAGCAACTGAGAAGAAGTGTACTGTTGTCAGCGGCGAAAACCAAATACCAAGTTTATATACAGCTCCATACAGGTATTTGTAGGATATATTTGTATTTGTATGTTTATATGAAGTAAAATATGTTTGGACTGATTCACACAAGTCATGTTCGTTTTCATTGTAGCTCACATATAGGTAGTTAGGTATATGGCCGTTACACATAATAACTACCCATTTCCAAGTGTGTAAGCTCCAGTTTTGGAGGAATTAATTGCACATATGCATTAAACAGTGTTTTACAGAGTATGAATGAATGATGATGAATGTATGAATTCAGGCTCATGGCTTAGCTTTATTATACCCAACTGCAATAACTGCAGACATCTCGAATGTAGACATGCAATGACACACAGTGTTGACATGCAACATTTTATTTAGAAATGAAAACCCATTCATAACCCATCCGTGAAATCGCAGGCCCGACTCTCGTCAGCAGACTGTCTGTTCCCTGTTGAGCCAAAATGAGCCCTGGAACCGGTCACAGTGAAAGCGGAGCTCCTGCAGCCGGAATTCCCCCAAGTGCTCTCTGGACCTGAGGGTCACGTGCCCCCACACCTTTCTTGCTGCTGCTGCTGCGGGTGCCTTCCTCTGTTTTCTCCTCACACCCAGGACAAGTGCCAAGGCTTTCTTTTGGTTCAAAGACACAAATCTCTACTGTGTATCCTACATAATGTTGCTACTGCTCGTCTGATGTAAACACCGGACGCAGACGTGACGTGCATTCAAATATTGGCGCATGTATGACGTAAATTTGCGCTGCGCCCGGCGGCAAGCACAACACACATAGTTGGGAATAGGACAACCTAGCGGCGAGCGCAGCGCATGCCGCGTACAATGTGAACGGCCCTTCACACTGAATGCTTGCTATGGGGGAATTACTAGAATTGTTGGGTCCCTGTAAATTATAGTATGGTCTAGACCTACTCTATTTGTAAAGTGTCTTGAGATAACTCTTGTTATGATGTATTAAAGTTGATAAAGATGTGACTTTATTGATCTGGTGGTGAAATTTACAAGCTACCTGCCAAGTCAAACTTCTAAAAGTAATGCAAAAGTAGTGTAAAGCATTACAATTCAGAGACAGTAATATTGTAATATAACTAATTACTCTGAAATGACAGTAACTAGTAATCTATAATGAACTACATTTTGGAAGTAACTTGCCCAACACGCATAGTTACTATCAGTGAAATTATGAATACATTTTATACAACAAGACACTTTGTGATTGTGTTCATTTTGTGAAAACAAAATATATTTATTGATTGCCTCCCTTCCTCTGGAAACTTCCTCCTGATTGCGGCCACAACACAAGCTGGTATTGCCTTCCTGATCTCCCTGCCCAGAAACCCGTATGTCTATTGGACCACCTGCCTGTAGGCTGTGTATCGGAATTGCCTAGAGAATGATAGGGGTGCAATGTTGATATTGATAATCCTGTTAACATAGTCAATATGATCAAGAGTGATAGACTTATTTGATGTAACATTTTCAGTTATTCTATTCCATAAATGTATGTATGCACATCAGAGTTTAAACATCTGCTAATCCCTCAGCATCAATAATGCACATTAGATTAGATTAGATTATACTTTATTGTCATTGTGCAGAGTACAAGTACAAAGACAACAAAATGAAGTTTGCGTCCAACCAGAAGCGGAAAAAAAATAGTATTAAGTATGTATAACCAAGTGTAAGTAATGAACATGTACAGATATGTGCAATGTAGTAGGAGTAACATAGTAAGAATATAGACATATGCAGGGTATTAACAGAATATATTATAAGAAAAACGGAATAAATATGGATATTCAGTATGAACCACATAGACAGATATGTGCATTGTGGTAACAGTATCATTGCAGGGTATATGCAGGAATCTTGAAGTTAATTTTAATACCTTTTCAAGACTTTTTCAAGACCATCTCAATATTTTTTAATACCTCACCGCCACTTCAAGCTGTAACCATTTACATCAGTGATACTTTTAACTTAACAGTTTTAATTTGTGATAAAGACTATAGACCACTCTGATACAAAAAAATCAAAGCACTTGCTGTGCCGCCCAGAGCCACTATGATGTCGGCTGCAGAAGATGAGGAAGCAGAGACAGCCCGGGTCGTAGCTGTAGCTTCAGGTGCGACTGCCGGTGGTGTAACGACGTTGGCACTAGGTTGTGGTGGTGCAACACGATTACCACAGAAGCTAGCGATGGAGAGCTGCTGCTCTCGGCGGCTAGCAGCGGCTTTGTGGCTAGCACAACACACTTTAACGAGTTAATGCCCATTGACACAATACTTATTTTTTTTCTTGCATAATGTACAATATACCTCCCTGACATTCCCCTCGACTGGCTGCAGCCACGCTTTGAAGTCCGGCATTTCCAGCCAGGACGCTGCAAATTTGCACTTCCCCATTCTGTTCATGCGTTCACCAACCTTCTCTTAAAACATTTCGGTGCGTTGTAATACGCACTGGGAACCAGAGATGGGAAGTAACGAAGTATTTGTACTTCGTTACTGTACTTAAGTAGATTTTTCGGATATTTCTACTTTACTTTACTATTTTTTTTTGTGTTGACTTTTTACTTTTACTCCTTACATTTTAACACAAATATCGGTACTTTCTACTCCTTACATTTTAACACGAATATCGGTACTTTCTACTCCTTACATTTTAAAAATTTGCTCGTTACTTTAGTTTTGTACAAGAGGTCGTTATGTCGGAGAATAGCGCGGACACGAGCCTCACACCACGAGCGGGCGCGTGCGCCACACAGAAAAAAGTGAGAAAAAAGAAAGAGAGACTGCTGTCCGGAGGATAATCAGTTAGATCGTGTGTGCGTCCTTGAGAACTGTAAGTCGTATAACTTATGTTGTCAGTTCATTTAAGCCTGTTGTTGTATTGGTCTATAGTTCTTGCACAGTTAAAGTAGGTTAGCTACAAGTGATTTAGTTGTTTGTGTTCTTCACCTGTTAGCTAGGTTTCACGGTGCTTGTAAAGCATCAAAAGAGAGAAGTTGTCTCTGTCCGTGTTTTACAGACACACCTGGGGGGGAGGGGGGGGGGAGCGAAGTTGGAAACCAGCATCAGCTTTAAATACGGTCCTAATCTAGTCCTCACTAACAAGTTTCAAATAATTTCACTGGAGTTACCGTTATTATTTTTCACGTGATCAATACCGAATTCAATCTAATTTGATGGGAGTATACTGTAGGCTACGTTGCATGTAACGCACCACTATAAGACGACTCGACAGATTCGGCCGCATTCTGCATTCATTTGCGGCAAATAATTGCAGCTTGATGGTGGTAACGTTAGCACATAGTAGTATGGACGGAGACATGATTGAAAATGAAGAAAACAGAGATCCCAGAGATTAGGCAGACAAGCAGCAAGACATTCCCAATCATCCCTGGCCTTATCTGAGAGAGATGTTTGAGATAGGGCTAGGAGGCATCAAGTATGACTCCTGGCCAATGTGCTGCGTAACTGTAAAAGTATGGGGAACTTCTTAATTAATTTTTACTTTGTTTAGTAATTCATATTGTATCCTTTATTTTCTTTCTATATTTGAGCACACACACATACAGTACAGGCCAAAAGTTTGGACACACCTTCTCATTCAATGTGTTTCTTTATTTTCATGACTATTTACATTGTAGATTCTCACTGAAGGCATCAAAACTATGAATGAACACATATGGAATTATGTACTTAACAAAAAAGTGTGAAATAACTGAAAACATGTCTTATATTTTAGATTCTTCAAAGTAGCCACCCTTTGCTTTTTTTGATAACTCTGCAAACCCTTGGTGTTCTCTCAATGAGCTTCATGAGGTAGTCACCTGAAATGGTTTTACCTTCACAGGTGTGCTTTGTCAGGGTTCATTAGTGGAATTCTTTCCCTTATTAATAAAAAAGCAAAAGGTGGCTACTTTGAAGAATCTAAAATATAAGACATGTTTTCAGTTATTTCACACTTTTTTGTTAAGTACATAATTCCATATGTGTTCATTCATAGTTTTGATGCCTTCAGTGAGAATCTACAATGTAAATAGTCATGAAAATAAAAAGGAAACACATTGAATGAGAAGGTGTGTCCAAACTTTTGGCCTGTACTGTACATGTAGATTCCTTTAAATGTTAAGGGGACAATTACAAAAGAGAAACTGGATCTGTGAATTCTCACAGAATCACAATTGAATTCATATCTTCCTACTCAGTCAGAATCTTATTAAGCTGGAGTCCCAGTCTCTGTCACAATAATCATATATGTGATGTTTGATGATAAAAAGTGGTTATCATTCGCAAGGCTACTTTTACTTTTATACTTTAAGTACATTTCAAAGCCTGTACTTTGTTACTTTTACTAAAGAAGTTAAATCAGTACTTCTACTTTTACCAGAGTATTTTTTAACACAAGTATCTGTACTTCTGTATACTTAAGTACGGGAAGTGAGTACTTTTGCCATCTCTGCTGGGAACGCCAGAGCGTACATTGTGCTTTTGAACTTCCGCCCGCCCGCCCGCTCGCTCTGGTGCTCTCAGAGGTAATTTACGAACGCACCCACAATAGCCTAGTTTTTTATGTACCTGTTCGTTTTTTTAATAAAAATGACTAAATTCACACACTTTTACGATGTTTTTGGGACTCAAACTGTTGGACAGCTAATTCAGAAAAAATACTTTCAAAAATTTAAGACTTTATAAAGCCGTGATAAGACTTTTTAATACTTATTAAGGGTTTTAATTTTCCCAAAATTGATTTATCACCTTTTAATACTTTTCAAGACCCCGCGGATACCCTGCATTATAGTGCAGAAATGGTAACGTAAGAATAAGTGTACTGTATGTGCAGGAGGAATAGTATGAAGAGCAGTAGAATATGGCTATATATAAGTAGTTACAGTATGTACATTAATTATGTTGATACAGTTTGTTATTTGTGTAGAAAACTGACGACTATAATAGAAGTGTATAATAATATACAGTAATAGTGTTATAAATTACTCTCATCTAAACATACTGAGGTCTGTTGACTTGGAGAGGGCCATACTCCTGCCTGAAGTTGAGGTATGCTACCTGCAGTGAGAACGGGTTGAGGCAGCAGGCATCAAAGCCGGGATGGAGCGTCAAGGCCCGTTCACATTGTACGCGGCATGCGCTGCGCTCGCCGCTAGGTTGTCCTATTCCCAACTATGTGTGTTGTGCTTGCCGCCGGGCGCAGCGCAAATTTACGTCATACATGCGCCAATATTTGAATGCACGTCACGTCTGCGTCCGGTGTTTACATCAGACGAGCAGTAGCAACATTATGTAGGATACACAGTAGAGATTTGTGTCTTTGAACCAAAAGAAAGCCTTGGCACTTGCCCTGGGTGTGAGGAGAAAACAGAGGAAGGCACCCGCAGCAGCAGCAGCAGCAAGAAAGGTGTGGGGGCACGAGACCCTCAGGTCCAGAGAGCACTTGGGGGAATTCCGGCTGCAGGAGCTCCGCTTTCACTGTGACCGGTTCCAGGGCTCATTTTGGCTCAACAGGGAACAGACAGTCTGCTGACGAGAGTCGGGCCTGCGATTTCGCGGATGGGTTATGAATGGGTTTTCATTTCTAAATAAAATGTTGCATGTCAACACTGTGTGTCATTGCATGTCTACATTCGAGATGTCTGCAGTTATTGCAGTTGGGTATAATAAAGCTAAGCCATGAGCCTGAATTCATACATTCATCATCATTCATTCATACTCTGTAAAACGCAATTAATTCCTCCAAAACTGGAGCTTACACACTTGGAAATGGGTAGTTATTATGTGTAACGGCCATATACCTAACTACCTATATGTGAGCTACAATGAAAACGAACATGACTTGTGTGAATCAGTCCAAACATATTTTACTTCATATAAACATACAAATACAAATATATCCTACAAATACCTGTATGGAGCTGTATATAAACTTGGTATTTGGTTTTCGCCGTGACAACAGTACACTTCTTCTCAGTTGCTTTGGCACATTTCTCAGATCAGAGATGACAATAATGTGTAACTTTGTCACATAGGAATAGGGCTCCCTTTCATGTGCATAGTTCATTACACTATACTTACAGAGTGAACTGTTAAATATGGACAACAACACGAAGCAGTTTCACTATATTGGTATAAACGATGGCGTAAGGACTTGTCAGTTTGATTAGGTCATGGGTATAAATACTTGCTTTGGACACATAAAAGATTTCAATCCAAATACACGCTTTTGCAGGTCAGTCACTATGCGGTGCAGTTTACACCAATTATTTTAAGAAATGCACTCACTGTTTTTAGTGAAGACATGTCCATGTTGATTTTACATAGCTAAAACAAACCTGACTGATTTAAATTAGGAGGCTACAATAAGCTTCACATCTGGCATGCCTATTATTGTGGAAATATGCACCACAGCATAGTTTTGCGTCCGAGGTCTCTGTACGACCTCAAACTGTGTCGTACAGCTCTGGGAGATCGCTGACGGCCCAAATCAACCTCTCGTCCATGTTCCGTTTATGGATCCATGTGTATTCGGTGTTTACTTTTTTTCTGTTTTTTTCAGACACCTGAATGCACGTCACAGCGCACCGCGGCCGCTCTTGCGCATGCCGCGGTCAAAGTTGAACCATGTTGAACTTTGACCGCGGCACGCGCAAGAGCGGCCAGCCGCAAGATGCGCTGCGCTTTGCTCAGCGCAGCGGCAGACCAGTTCTTGCGCACGCAAGCCATTGACAATAATGGGTTTCATAGCGCAGCGCTGCCGTTTGCGCGAACAATGTGAACGGGCCTTCAGGCAGGTAATGTCCGTGGCCGGGACTAAACCCTCAACTAGTGCCCAGTAGGCATCCACCTCTCGACAACACATGCTGTCCACCACTGACGCCATAGCCTCACAATGTCCGCACAAACACCTAGCCAACAAAACGATTCTGTGCTAGTGATAACCTGCTTCTCTTAATACATCCATGGCTTGGATGGAATCCACAGTCCCTGTCTCAGCGTTAAAATCTTAGGTTGTAGAATATCACAAGACAAAACGTTGCTGGCTTAAATTAAGACAATCTACATGTATGTTTAATCTAAAACAAGGTTGAAAGTATGTTTGCTAAAGCAGATTTATTGTATAACACCAATGTACTAGCCTAGATGAACCAGCAGCCACCGTAGGTATGCTCGCCAACGTTGGAGAGCTCGGTTTCTTCATCCACGTCCATTGTAATTTGAGCATGAACTTGACCAGACTCCCTCGCGTTACGTCACTTTCGGTCAGTGATAGATAGATGCTGAAGTTATTTTATCACAATTTTATCTCAAAATATCTTTTATGGCGGTTATATATTCCTCCAGTTTTGAAAATCTAGTTGTTTATCATTAATGTACCATAATGTGGCTTCCTTATACCAGTGAAATCAAAGCAGTAGTAGTAGATTCGATCACATCGCTCTAACCAATCCTTCTTCAGACTGATGTTGGCACCTCCCACTCAATTAGCATACAGGCGCAGGGAAAAAGAAATGTGGAAATACAGAGAGAAATAAATGTAGAAATGTGGAAATACAGAAATAAATAAATGTAGAAATAAATAAATAAATATATAAATAAATAAATAAACAAATATATAAATAAATAAATATATAAATAAATGTATAAATACATAAATAAATACATATAGAAATGCATAAATAAATAAATATATGTAAAAATACAGAAATAGCCATTTATGTTACCAAAATGTATTTATTTTCACTATATTTCTGCATTTATTTATTTATTTTTCCTTCTGTCATTTTTAGTCCTCCATACACTGCAAGTCGTACAGAATGCAGCAGCAAGACTTTTATCTAAGACCAGCAGGAGGTCTCACATTACTCCTGTGCTTAAGGCTCTTCACTGGCTACCGATTGGTTTTAGAGTGAATTTTAAAATTTTAACTATTACCTATAGAGCCTTACATGGCCAAGCTCCCTCGTACATCCAGGATCTACTGCACGCACACATTCCTGGTCGCTCTTTGAGGTCTTCAAGCCAGGAGCTCTTAATTGTTCCTAGAACACGTTTTAAAACAAGAGGTGATCGTGCATTTTCGATGGGGGCCCCAGGGCTCTGGAACTCTCTCCCTTTAGCCTTGAGAGCTTTGGATTCTGTGGAAACCTTTAAAAAACACCTGAAGACTCATCTTTTTAGACAAGCATTTTATTAGCCATATAGCTTTGTATGTGTTGTCTTTGCTCTGTTTTTGTTTTAATGTAAAGCACTTTGTGACCCCTTTTGTCTGGGAAAAGGTGCTATATAAATAAAGTTTACTTACTTACCTACATATTTAATATATGACATGTAGGCCATACATTTCTGTAAACTGCTTGGAGAGAGAGAGTCAGTCTGATTACCTCCGCTGTCTGAAAACTCCTGTTTTCTGAACGATAGTTGACACATCGGCGTACTATGTGAAGACATTTCATCATCTGCTGTCTTAGTGTGTAATCCCCTGGGTCTTCTTCCTAATGACAACTGTTTTCTTATTATCTGAGGTGATTTTCGACGCATTTATTTTGACATTCTGAACTACCGCGGAAATGTCAGAGCGCGTCACGAGACCATTCTAAGCGAATCACATTGTCAGGAATTGTCATCAGCCAATGAGATTGCGCATTTAGCGCTAAAGCCCCCCTTTTACTTTTACGATTGGTTGCTGATATAAAGGAAATGACCATATTTGGATCTGACAGCTTTGTAGAGCAGAGAGAGAGCTTTCCAACGGTATATGTGATGACAGGGTGCAGACAGCGATCGCGGAGCAGCGCAATCATTTAGAACGTCAACTTTTGTTGAATTTAGGAGAAATCTACCGACGCTAACAGACAAAGTATAGTAAAATAAAGACCTTAATGTGTATTTTTGACTTTTTTTCACCACAACACACAAAAAGCCGAAAATCTCAAAATTGACCAGTGAAAAAAAAACGATGTTTTTGCCTGCCGTGTCTCGCCTTAAGTCCAAGGACAAAATGTATGTCATTCCACTTCAACAATGTTGAAAGAGACTAAAATTCTTGGGGAGCTACTACTTTACAGACATCAACACCAAACCGACCTTTTTGATCCGTACACTCTCCAATTGGTCTTGTTTGCATTAGCCCTGCCTTTCTCCTTTAAACAATACCAATGAAATGTTCTTTTTTGAACACTTGTGATGTGATGTGATGTTAAAGGAACACGCCGACTTATTGGGAATTTAGCTTATTCACCGTAACCCCCAGAGTAAGAAAAGTCGATACATACCCTTCTCCTCTCCGTGTGTGCTGTAATGCTGTCTGACGGCTCCAGCGGCATCAGGCCAGCACAGAACATGCAGGTGAATGGTTCCAGTAATCCTACTGCTCCCAATAAGTGACAAAATAACACCAACATGTTCCTATTTACATGTTGTGATTTGTAGAGTCACAGTGTGTACAAAAAACAACGTAACATGAGACACAGCCGTCTTTTAACAGTAAACAAACCGGGAACTATATTCTCAGGTGGAAAGAATATAGTACTTGGGCGGAGTGATATGCTCGCGGCAAGCCTGTCTGAGAATATAGTTCCCAGTTTGTTTACTGTTAGAAGACAGCTGTGTCTCATGTTACGTTGTTTTCTGTACACGCTGTGACTCTACAAATCACAACATGTAAATAGGAACATGTTGGCGTTATTTTGTCACTTTTGTCACAATTTGGAGCAGCAGGCTAGTTGGAACCAGTTACCTGCAGGATCTGTGCTAGGCTACGCTAATGCTGGAACCGTCAGGCAGCGTTACAGCACGCACAGAGATGAGAAGGGTATGTATCGACTTGTCTTACTCTGGGGGTTACGGTGAATAAGCTAAATTCCCAATAAGTCGGCGTGTTCCTTTAACACAGTGTGAGTGAACTTAATTGTTTTGCTTATAATTTAGCCAGTATTAACTTGTCTGTTGCAATATGGGTGACGCTATCTGTTATATAATAATGTAGCACTGCACCAACTTTAAACCACTTGCTTTTCAGCAGAACACACATTTTTTGTGTACCTGTTCTTTTGAAGTGTGCATTTAATGTTTTTGTTTAATGTCATTTTGTTTTATTTTTTTGCCAAACTGATTAAACATTACAGAACAGCTGCAATAATTGCTATCTGTGTACTTTACACACAGCACAAAATTTAGTAATACTATTGAACACTTTCTAAAATAATGTCCTGAAGTACTAGCGTGAATAACTTCACTTCATAATTAGACTCAAATGGAACTTAAAATACACTCAAATTTAATATTACAGTATTGATATTAAAATGTGTACTGTTAAAATATGCTTTCAGTGTATGTTACTGATATCGGGTGATGATTCATAAATGATGTTGGGAGACCTCAAAGATGACGACCAGTCCGATGATTACAAATCAAGTGCAGCTTTATTCAAACAGTGAACAAACTTTCATGACACTGGAACAACCATGAGCATACAGACACGTCTGCCCAAGGATGAACCCCATATACATCACAGTGAATACCTTTTAAACACTTTTTGTGCTTACACAGCATGATACATCTATTTCAGTGAACAAGTTTTACTCTCAAACTACACCTTTTATGGCACGTGCTCCTAATAGATTCTCACATTCTTGGCTCCAATTCCTCTGTGTGAAAGTTGTGCCCATTCTAAGCTAGGTCTCTAGAAAGTCCTTAGAATAGATAAGATACATTCAAACATCTGCATGCACACATACCAAACCTATCAGTTACAATGCCAATTTTGAGCATACAATTTAAAATATATCAAAAATATGGGTAAAAACAAATATCAAATAAGAACACTTTAGAAAGTACACATAACTTTCACTTAAAGCGCCCATATTATGCTCATTTTCAGGTTCATAACTGTATTTTAAGGTTCTACCAGAATAGGTTTACATGGTTTAATTTTCAAAAAACACCATATTTTCGTTGTACTGCACAGCTCTCTCTCACTGCTGCAGATCCTCTTTTCACCTGGTTTCTGTTTTAGCTACAGAGTGAGACCTCTTTTCATCTTCTTCTTCTGTACTAGCTTTGATTGCAATCGCACATGCTCAGTAGCTCAGATGTAGACCATGTCAGCTAACTCTAGAGACAGTAAAAGAAAGCCTGTTTCTCCAACTTTGGTCAGTTACAGTTCTTTTGTAGATTATGGTGAACTTGTGTGTGTTGTAGCAGTGCTTTGCTATTGAGAATGACGTAGCACGCTACGAGCTAACGGTTGTGGTTAGCCAGCTCATTTCGAACTGTGACGTCACAGTCCGAGCCGATTTTGAACAGCTCACTAGGAGACTGAAGGCAGGACACATTCAGAAACCGTATCTCACTCAAAACAGCATGGATGGATTTTTTTCAAAGTTTGTATGTGTGTGGAAGCACCAGAGACACAAAAGAGGTTTCTGCAGGTATCAGCAAATCTCATTTCATGCTTTTTCATGCCATTTTTAATGCCACTTTAAACTAATTTAATGCCCATGTCCAACTGCAGATACTTTCACACACAAATTGTAAGCATTTGACAATGCCAATTTTTTATATTTGAAAATCCAAATTTGACGGTCAGATGGCTCACAAGACGGTTTACAGTCATTAAACGCAACATAAAGTGCTTTAAAATAAGAACACAACAGAAATACAAATATTTAAAACACTGTTCACTGAGCAGCGTGCGTCTCTGCCCCGCGGATCTCAAAACAACATGCACCAATAATTAAAAGTAATGAGCCTATACTGCTTACGGCAGTAGGCAAATTCGCCAAAATCATGTCAACCAGTCCTATAAGTTAGACTAACTTCAAGTAAGCACCGCCATCTGAACTGAAAGCTGGAATTGAAACAGGGTGTAGCCAGACTTTGGTTTCTAAGCGGGAATACCCTCTGTCCTCCCCACCACACCCACCCACACCGAGGATCCAGGTGAGGAAAATCCACCCATGGGGAGCCATTAGTGCATATGTCTTAGTTCCTTTCCTTTTTGCTCCAACTCTGTCTCAACGTTTTTCAGTTCGAGGCATTTGTCCTTGTGTCTCCTCCTTAGAGTACACTCTTAGAAAAGATGTGTTAAAACTTACACAAACTGTGTTAAATTCTTACACATCAATTGGTGAGTTTTGGGACAACCCTTGTTGTGTTAATGATTTTAACACAGTGAATGTGTCAGGAAGGTGAACACAAAGATGTGTAAACGTGTAATATTAACACATAATGTGCTGTACTTGGCTACACACATTGGCTACACACATTGTGTAAAATGAAAAACCCTACACAAAAAGTGTTATTTGACACATAATTAGCCTAGTTAATGAAAAATTAATACACAATTTATGACTTCAAATGCATTTAATATCAATACATTCACAGAATTGAACCAACACAAGATTAACAGAAATATAGCTGCAAATAGAACTATACAATTTCATAGAATATAATTTCAGCAATAAAAGAAATGACTGACATAACATATTTTTCCAATTTCATTGGGCAAAATGACACAACCACACCTTCTACATCACTTCACTACAAAATCTATATATAAATGTATCTTGGATTGATGTAGATCTGATCATCCAAACAATTTGTCTGAATATCAAGCGGTCGGGAATCTGACACACCAGAAGGAATTTTTACAAGTTTGTACTCCTCTATCTTTTCCACAGCATATGAGTAAAAGTGATCATCGAAATATTTAACATTAACTGTCCTTAAAAAAGCCAACACAGTGTTTCTCTCCACCTTTGGGAATAAATGAACAACTTCTCCAAAGATTGGCTCCTTTTCTGAACTAGCTGACAACATCAGAATGCTGCCTGTTCTGTATGTATGTCCACCTACACTGACTGTGTTTGACACATAAACCGTCTCTGTTGCCTCATCGGCAAAGGAGCTCAGTTCTTCACTTATTTGGCCACCATGTTCCAAAGAACGAACAACAATAGGATATGCATTTTGTACACATAGTTGAACATCTAGTGGGTCCCCAAATTTCCAACAATACATTTGCTGCACCTGGTTTTTATAAGCCAGAGTTTTTGATATATTCCTGAAATTGCACACAGCATGTGCTTGCCGTTTGAGGGGATTATGCTTAGCTTCAAACCTCATACACCAAAGTTTTGACAAAGGTCCAAATTGAATCAACATAGTTGGATAATGTGTCATGAAGTGGTGTTTTGGGATGAGGCGTCGATCAGGATAAAGTTCTTTGAACAACTTATGATGATCTATGATAAGCTGTTTCAGGAACACTGCAAGACCTCTGGTTACAACAGGAGCAAATATAATGCTGCATATCTCTCGTAACAAAATGAACAACTGCCAGTGCAGACCTTCAGGACACACAATGTCCCCCAAAAGAAAAGGCAAGTTTTGTATGAGACACCACATCTGTGCTGCTGTTTGTTTGATGGCTGTCTCAGATTTCAGGTTAAGGATTACACTTGGTTTGTTTTTTGTGTTTGAATACCCATAATCATAGCTGGCTATTCTTTCATTCAGCTGTTCCAGGCACAACAGCTTTTCTTCAAAAATGTAGTGTTGAAGTAAAAGTTTTACTTCCAAAGGTGCAACACCCTCAAGCACATCATGCATTATGTCAACCCCTACATTTTCAGTTACATGAAAGTATTCCAAAGTATTCAAACACGAGTCTTGTTTGATTCCTGTAATAGTGACATCACTCAACACAACATGCTGCTGGTAATTGTGTCTGTCTCTCTTTTCAAGATCATCTTCATTGAACACACTTTGTGAAGTTGTTTTATCAGCAAGGCAAATATGGCAGAACTTATTAGCAGAAAAACTTTCTGCATAGCCACACAGCGCATGACAAGCAAGATTGTCAGCAGTAAAAAGGCAGATTGTTCTGTGTACTATGTGTTTCTCCTCTCATCTTAATGTCAATGCCTTGACTCTCCAGGATTTTTATGTCATCTAAGAAAGGCTGAAAAATCTTTGCAAAGCCATATTTTTCTCTGTCAATAGCATTGAATAGAAGGCAAAGATGAATGTTTGCCAAGCTTGAATTATACTCAGGGGGTAGGTTTCTCAATGAAAAATACACTGCTCCCACTTTATGAATCTTTGTTTTTGACCCAAGTGGATTTACTGTCTCCAGATCGTCAAAGTAAAGCTGAATCTGTAGAGCATTGGGATGTGTTTTGTATAGTTCATGCCTGGCAAAATGATCACCATCACAATAGTCAAGCATCTTTCCATCTGTACTTCTAGTAGACTGCAAATACAGGGTCTGAAATTTCTCATTACTAAAGATACATTTTAGTGTTTCGAGGATGGAAATATACTGAAATGTATCAGCTGCAAATGTTTGTTGTGCAATACCATTTTTTCTTATAGTTTCAGCTCTGTGACCTAAGAAGATCTCGGTTGGCTAAACAAGAGAATACTCAGTTTCAAAGAATTTAGACATTTTATAAGGGTTATCTATATTGTCAAGGGACCCTCTTGCAGTCTCAAACTCTTTCATTAATGAACGAACCCCCTCATTGTCATCTGGAACAGCCAAGCTTTTGAGCAAAGCAGTGGTAGATGCTTGAAGGCTGTCAATAGTCCTGTCCAAAAGTTCTTTAGTGCAAGTTACACTTCTTTGTACATCACTTAATGTTACATTAGAACAAGAGTACATCTTTGCAGCAAATGTAGCGGCATGACGGGTGACTGACACTGCATCCTCAGACTTAGCAGAACACAAATCTCACCATCTGATTTTGTGTCAAGTATCAAATGTGTGTTGTTGCTAATATTTGCTGCATTGTCCTCTGTAAGATTGTCTGATACATCTCCTTCTAAAAGCTGGGTATCCATGTTTAGTGAGCTATCCCTTGATGAATGCTCTCTTGCAAGATGCTTGGAATAGGAATTTATGTTATGGTATGAACGCACACAGCCATTTTGGCTGCAAAATATGGTGTAGTCCGGTCCGTCAGATAGGGAATGTACAGCACGAAGATGCCAGCGAAGTCTCCTGATCTCAGAGCTAACTGGCTTTTTACATATTGGACAGGAGTACATGATGAGCTCATTTAAGCTAAAGCCTGAAGCTTGCTGATGAGCTCCAAGACTTTAGATCTTCTTGCAGTGTTAGACATTGACAAGTCATATACATACTCCAGAAATATGAAAACGGAAGCAAGCTGGGGAGGATACGAAAGGTTGTAGACCCAGTAAAACTTGAACAGCTTATCCAAGGCACAGGTTAAACTCTCATCTTCCAATGGAATTACAACTTTGTCGTTTCTGGCAACAATGAAAAACTGGTGCGCTTCACTGGTCAGGTTTCCAATGCAGACTAGTTGTGGTTGCTGGCCCTTTGCAGCGATGTCACCAGTGTTACATAGCGAGGAGATCCTGGTTCCACACTATACAGAAAGAGGGCAAGAAAGAGAGATGTTAGGATTGTGAAAAGAGATGGAGGGAGATGAAGACAGAACAGGAGACAAGGAGGAGAAAAATGCAATTAAAGGGGTACAGGGAGATATTAGAGAAAGGAGGAAAGATATGTAGCCAGAAACACACAGAAAGAAATTACAATTAATGTTTACATGCTGCACATGTTAAGGATAATTAATAATAAAAAATAATAGTTATCATTATTACATTACATGTCATTTAGCGGACGCTTTTATCAGGTAATAATCAACTGTAAAGTAGTGGTAAATCAGCCTCTGCCGGGTAAAAATGAGTGAATTTGTATAAAAAAAATTAATTAAAAAAAGTTAACACCAACATTTAGTGGCAAAATCCATTGTTTTCTGCATTAGCAAAACAATTTTATTTATAAAATGATGAATCTTTACCCGGAGAAGTGACTTTTGTGCATGGACAAGTGAAACGTAAATGTACTTGTCCAAAGGACAAGTGCCTCAAAAAGTTAATGTCAAGCCCTGTACAGTATCAGTGATACATGACCATACTCAATAACTAAATAAAACTTACCGGTACAAAGTCCAGCAGATATGTAATAGCAGATTTGATACTGCACCGGCTTGACACTGCACTTCTTCCTGCAGTTGGCGGAAGCAAGTGCGTCAGGACTTGCAGCATCGTGTAGCACTTCTCATCTATTAATATAAAAGAGCACAAGATAATGGTTGAGACTGTTGCCGGACTCTGCGCCTGCGCAGCCTTGCTCCTGCGAGGTCTTAAATATGATTTATTTATTGAGTTTTCAACAAAAAACAACAGACACAGACCCTCATGTACATCCGAGTGAGTAAGGTAACAGACCATCGAATGAGGTGAGGTAAGCACTAATAACAAAGTGGTTACTTAAGGATAAAGTTCGTCAATACCCACACAAAATCACAAACCTCGAAGCACATAATACCAATTGGAAAAAAAAGACAAAACAAAAAACAAAAATAAATAAAAGAAATGAATAAATAAAAATATAAATAAAAATAAAAAACACTTTAAAGATACGAGACACTTAACAGACACTCACAGATGAGACAAACTGTGTGCTGCTAGTACAGGGAGAGAACGTGAGCCAGCCAGGAGTCACAAGAAGGTGCAGATCAGGGTGATGTTTAGCCAGTGGGGGGAGCATCCAGCCGGAGGGACTGGACATGCTCTTGAAAGGGCTGCCAAATCTTTAAAAATTTTTCATTGGAACCACGAAGGGAGTGTTTCCAGAACCGAGAGAGAGGGACAGGTCCAAAACATGTGACTGAGGTTAGCTGGTCCTAAGTGACACTTATCGCAATTTGGATTGGTGCCCTGGGTAAATGTGAGATAGTTTGCTTTTAGACCAGTGAACTCTATGGATTACTTTGCACTGCAAAACCCCATGCCGGGCTCAAATAGATGAAGAATGGACCCATTTCAGAGCACACTGCCAGACCTCAGGCTCTATCTCTATATTAAGGTCCTCGGACCAGATGGTGCGCAGTCTATCAGAGGACGAGGATTGGTGTGTAAGGAGAGTGCAGTAGAGCTCTGAGATGGAACCTTTGAGGTAGGGGTTAATATTTAAAATAGTGTCAATGAAAGTAGAAGGAGGAATAGCAGGGAAACCAGGGAAGCGATTGCGAGCAATGTCTCCGACCTGCAAATACCTGAAGAAGTGGGATCTCTGTAATTTGAATACACCCACTAGTTGGTCAAAAGATGCAAATATTCCCTCAATGTAAAGATGTTTGACAGATACAATCCCATGATCCTCCCAGGCTGCGAAAGCCCGATCATTGATAGAGGGAGTAAACAGAGGGTTAGAGTGTACAGGGGATAAAAGAGAGATTGACTGTAACCCCAAATGGCGTTTCAATTGAGTCCAGATCTTGAGACAGTTCTTCACTATAATATTACTGGAATAAGATAATGGTGATAATGTCAGGGGGAGGCACAAAAGGGACATTAGTACGGTGGCCGGGAAGTGCAATGCAACATTACAAAGAATGAAACACTTTTACAAAGCTCGAGACAAATTTACATTTTGGAAAACAAATTTACATTTTGGAAAACAAATTTACATTTTGGAAAACAAAATAACATTTTGGAAAACAAAATAACATTTTAGAAAACAAATTTACATTTTAGAAAACAAATTAACATTTTGGAAAACAAAATAACATTTTAGAAAACAAATTTACATTTTAGAAAACAAATTAACAAGATGCAAAACACTTTTACCAGTCCTGAAACAAATTTACAAATGACAGATTCTTTACGGAAAGGGAATGTACCACATACCGGAAGTGATGAGGTGTTGTATACATGTCGCCTTGACTACGGCAGTTATGGACATGGATCGAATGCGTCAATAGAGCCGCCATCTTGGAACAGGGGAGGCACTGCCTTATATACTGTCTATGGGCCGTCTTTAATGCATCAGCGTCAATGTAGGCAAAGGTCTAACGGAAATAAAATCACTATAAATCGTCAAAATATCATTAGATGTTCTAGTTTTTTTAAACAAAAAGACAAAGGGACTGATTAATGTGTTAATATAAAGAATATTTATTATAATCAGTTCACAGATATGAGTACAAACGGAAACTTCACCCTTCTGAACTAAGAGGTTCTGCTTCAAAGTGAAGTTTAAACAGACTGAAATGTCCAGGCTCACTCCCCCACTAATGATTCATTTATTTCTGCATGTATTTATTTATTTAACGAGACTTAAAGTCATGTTTCGTCATCCACAGTCCGAGTCCCGCCAGACTCCCTTTAGGAAACCTGTGATTTAAACTTCAGCAGGTTGTGACAGTCCGCTCCGCTCAGTCCTGGATCTGATTCTCCCGGGCTTCCCTTCCCTCCAGCGGGCCCAGCAATACGGCCTGGGTCTCCAGCTGCGTGGTGTCGGTTTTGGCTCCCAGGAATGGGCAGTGAGCTCCAAGTCCTGTAGCCGCAGACGGACTCAGCTGCCCCCCCGCTGTAGCTTCGATCCGGCCGCGGCTGTCGATACGTTCCCTGTTTTTCCAATGTTTCCGTTAGGTCCGCGTCCTTTAAAAACTCCAAACACCGACCAGTAAAGTCACCATAAACTTTATTCACGCCATATACTCACAACCAGAGTGATCTCTATGGCTCTGCTCACAACAACACAAATTGACTGCGCTCACCAACAAAACCTCATCACTTCCGGTATGTGGTACATTCCCTTTCCGTAAAGAATCTGTCATTTGTAAATTTGTTTCGGGACTGGTAAAAGTGTTTTACATCTTGTTAATTTGTTTTCTAAAATGTAAATTTGTTTTCTAAAATGTAAATTGGTTTTCTAAAATGTTATTTTGTTTTCCAAAATGTAAATTTGTTTTCTAAAATGTAAATTTGTTTTCTAAAATGTTATTTTGTTTTCCAAAATGTAAATTTGTTTTTCTAAAATGTTATTTTGTTTTCCAAAATGTAAATTTGTTTTCTAAAAATGTTATTTTGTTTTCCAAAAATGTAAATTTGTTTTCTAAAATGTAAATTTGTTTTCTAAAATGTTATTTTGTTTTCCAAAATGTAAATTTGTTTTCTAAAATGTTATTTTGTTTTCCAAAATGTTAATTTGTTTTCCAAAATGTTAATTTGTTTTCCAAAATGTAAATTTGTCTCGAGCTTTGTAAAAGTGTTTCGTTCTTTGTAATGTTGCATTGCACTTCCCGGCCACTGTACATTAGAGAGGAGGAGCCACATGAGGCAGCCTCAATCTGCAGCCACGGTGGAGGCTGATTGTTAACGTGATACCAGTGCAGTATAGATCGAATGTTAGCAGCCCAGTAATAACATAAAAAGATTTGGTAGTGCTAGGCCACCCATTTCTTTGGGTTTTTGTAGAGTGTCTTTTCGAATTCTGGGAGGTTTTTTGTTCCATATGAACTGAGAGATCAGGCTGTCGAGTGAGTGGAAAAAATGTTTTGGAATAAAGAGGGTTATAGATTGGAAGAGATAGAGGAATTTGGGAAGCACATTCATTTTAATACAGTTTATCCTGCCAGCCAGAGATAAAGGTATGAGAGACCAACGGTGGAAATCTTGAGTCAGTCGAGCAAGCAGAGGGGAGAAATTACATTTGAACAAATCCGAGTAGCTTCTGGTTACACAAATGCCTAAATATTTAAAATTACTTAAAGACGTCTTAAATGGCAAGTCCGAGAGGGGATAGGCTGCGGCTGCAGCATTAATGGGCATAAGCTCACTTTTCTGAAGATTTAGTTTGTAACCATTTGCCCAAATTCCTTCAGCGTGGCCAACACAAGGGGGACAGATCTATCTGGGTCAGAGACGAACAGTAAGAGGTCATCTGCGTACAACGAAAGTTTGTGCTCAGCACCTCCCCTCCAGATGCCCCGGAACCGACCGGACCTGAGGCCCACCGCCAGAGGTTCAATGGCGATGGCAAACAGTAACGGGGAAAGAGAACAGCCCTGCCGAGTACCACGATTGAGGGGGAAATAATCAGAGTAATCATTGTTTGTGCGGACACAGGCTAGGGGGCATGTATATAAGAGCTTTATCCAAGAAATAAATATGTTGCCAAATCCAAAGCGTCTTAATGCATGGAACAGATAGGGCCATTCGACACGGTCAAATGCCTTCTCAGCATCCATTGAGATGACTAATTCCGGAGAATCTGAGGACGAGGGCGAGTACATTATATCAAACAGCCGTCTGACGTTGTGAAAGGAGTGTCTATCCTTAATAAACCCTGTTTGGTCTGTGGAAATAATGGTGGCCAGAACAGACTCTAAGCGTTTTGCCAGCATCTTAGCCAATAACTTGACATCTGCGCAGAGCAGAGATATAGGGCGAAAGCTGCTACAGAATAGGGGATCTTTGTCCTTTTTCAATATAAAGAGAAATAGTGGCCTGGCGTAGTATGGGGGGGAGGATGCCAGACTGTAGCGATTCATTGAACATGCTTAGCAGAAGTGGAGAC
This sequence comes from Perca schrenkii, assembly GCA_025617405.1. Classification (NCBI taxonomy): domain Eukaryota; kingdom Metazoa; phylum Chordata; class Actinopteri; order Perciformes; family Percidae; genus Perca; species Perca schrenkii. The sequence goes on from CM046793.1 coordinate 37,200,428, forward strand.
AGCTTATCAGCAAAAAAATTCAGCTGGAAAGCCGTCGGGGCCTGGGCATTTCCCACTCTGCATGGACAGCAAAGCTCCTTTGAGTTCACCCACTGTAAAGGGTTTATCCAGGTCAGAAGATGTTTCAGGGTCAATTGAGGGGATGTTTAAAGCTCCTGCAAGGTCTTAATGTCATGGGGATGTGACATCATGGTGGCATTTTGCAGTACCGGCTAAAGTCGACTGCACCCCCCCTGCTGATCAAAACTAATCAATAATATATTTAAGCAGTTAATTATTACTTACCATCATTACAATTTGCATTCTGATCCAACAGAGTGGTAACACTCCCCTTCTCCAAAGCCGCAATCCGTTCCAGTTTTGGAATAACTGATGATTCCCATCTTCGGATTAACATCTCTCCCTTTCCATCAAACATCTTTCCAAACTCTGCATCTAGCTAATGTTGTTTAGAGAGTAGTAGAATGTGAGCTATTTCCAGAACACTTCATAACAAATCAAAATAGTCTACATCCATCTAAAAACATGATGATAAAGTAAAATCAAATTCTCACCAGGAATGGCATGTCGATGAAACGGGGGTACTGTTGGGTAATGTCACCAACTGTTGGCAACTGCGTGCTGATCCAATTCCTGCGATGGTTGAAGGTCTTTTCCATTGCAGTTTTGATGGTGGTGATGTTCTCAGATGATGGCTTCATTCTCTTGATGATGGTCAACCATTCAATTGGGTCTTCATCAGCTGGGGACTGTGTTACTGATGCTCCTGCTGAAACACTGCAGGGAACTTTTCGTTTTCGTTGATAGCGTCGCTGTCCCTCTTCAAGATGCCGCCTCATATTCCGAAGCTTCATTTCTATGAATCCTTTATGGGACACGGGGTCATATAGATGCTCCTACAAACACATTTTAATTGAAAAGTAGAATTTTCTAAGCAACAACCTTTTGCCTATAACAATTGTCATATATTTAAGCAGAACTGTGAGCTAAATAATGCCAGATCCAATTGTAATACTTACATATCCTTCATTCCCTCCAAAAAGGCTGAGCTTCAGACAGGGAAAGACTGCAATCAAGGATTTAGCCAAGTTCAGCTTGTCTGCAGTCGAAGGGTAGCTTTTTGAGACAAAACATAATGAGATGTGCAAGAAAATGACAATGAAAGCCAGCAAGAAACAGTTACATAATGTGTACACATTTTGTTATCATTGATATTTTCACTTTTCTATTAATGGTGTATTAAAGCCTATTTAGTCTCTGCAGAACAGATGTAGGCTATGCACTATAAAAAGCTAAGTCAGATTCTCACTGGATGGTTTCTGATAGCTTAAACTAGCAGAATCCTCTCGTTGCCCAGAGCATGGCTTTCTTTTGATAGAAGTTATTTATTTACTCTAATGGCCTCAGTCTGAGGAAGAGGTCCAGGGCTAGAAGACGCAAGGTGCTAGGGCAAGACATACTTCAATCAACGAATCATTTGGCAGCAGCGGCAGAAGTTATCCAGGTACAGGGAGATAGCGTGATAGAAGTTATCACTGACTGTGGGAAAGTTATTCACGCTGTTAAGGCTTTAGTTTTTTAATGTTCAAGAGTTCCCCGGAATCCCAGCATTCTTACAACAAGCTAACAAAAAGCAGTTTGTTCTGAAATTTTCTTTATAATTAAATAATATGAGAGTAGTTTATTGTCTTGTCATTATGCAGCTATAATTTGGAATTGGTAAGCTTACAGCCTACTTTCTTACTTTACTTTAAACTAGTTGTCACATCACACTACAAATAAAATACGTAAAAAGTATTGGTATTGGTATCGGCAATACCAGCCTGGGTATTACTTGGTATCGGATCGAATAGGAATTAAGCTGTATCGCACATCACTAACTTGCATAACATTCTCAAGAATGAAGAAATAAAAAAATAAAAAAAAAGCCCCCAACAAACGTTTCTTTCGGAGTGGGCTGACCAGGGACAAATTCTCAGGTCATTTTTTTTGCCCCAGTCCGCCCCTGATTAATGTTATTTTCTATTGATATTCATGGCCAACTAATTATAGCTATATGTTGAAATCATGGTCCAGATAACCTAACTTATATTAGCAAACTCAATGGGCCTTAATTTAGCCTAAATGCCCCCGCTGCTGGAAAAAAAAATAAACAGTGTAATAGTTACAATGACAGATGGATTCAGGTTTTCTGTTCTTAAAACATGACAAACTTACAATCCATGTTTTGCCACAAGATCACCGACGCTAAGAGTTATGATCTTTTTCCTTCCTTCTGTAGATAACACCTCTGTGCGCTGATATTCAGCTATGGTATCAGGTGCCTTCCTGGTCAGTAACGACTGTAACGGCAGTGAGTCTTCAGCCTAATAAGGAATTAAAATAATGCAGAAGTAAAAACAGAGTTGTTAAGAATGATTGATTTAGTATGAATGAATAATTTAGTGAGAGTTTTACTGCAGCGCTCACCTGAGTACTTTCAGTCTGGGTAGGCTGAACATTGATGATCTCTAGATGGATTTCAGTGGCCACATAAACTTGAAATTTGTCATAGTCTTGCACAGTTGTGGTGATGTCACAGTCAATGTAGTCATTGAAGTCTTTGTTATGTTTAAGAAATCGTTCTAACTGAACAGGATGGGAGAATTCTGAGTAACAGAATGTCAGAAGTTTTGGGGCATCACTGATGTGGAAGATTTTTTTTACATGTTTCTGTATTGTCTTTATAGATACTAACAAGTACAGTTTTGGTCAGTTGTCCAGTGTCAAAAGACCCAGGAATCACTGGCCCAGGATCATCTGAGATTGGTCCATTTCCTGCATAATAAAGAAATAATAGAATGTTAATATTTAGACAGATAATGCAGCAGGCACTTTTTTTACTGATTACAATGCTTTTATACAAAGCATATATATATATATATATATATATATATATATTATCCCTGAGCCTGCCGTTTTTTTTTTTACTGCGTCATCCCGGCACCATTTTATATTCATTGACGTCTAACTTACGTTATTATTAAGTAATAGTAAAGTACAGGGTCTAACAGTACTATTAGAAACCTAATTAAACCAGTAAAAATAACAACAACCGATCAATATGTCTTTTTTGCATTTAAATATAAGTTAATAAATGATTTCAAGTGGCCAACAACTTACCTCAGGAATCTTGCTGGCAGTCACCACTGGCGCGAATTATCTCCCATCTTGTCCACTTTTTTTCTTTTCCCGAAATGCACTTGAGCTCGTGTGCCGTCGTCGCTGTTCGGCAAGCGTAACTAAGCAACGGCCACTGGCTGTTGTCCTCTTTTATATAGCTACTATGGTTGGTATGGTCCTTACTAGCTACTAGCTTAATTTACATGAAGCTACATTGTCTATTAAAAAACCAAAAATAATCTAACATTATACTAGGAATACTGTAAGTACTGGCTAGCTTCTAAATGGTTAGTATTAGCAGTGTTGTTTAGTTAGATAGTCTCTGAGAAACGGAGAGGATGTTCAGAGCGTGATCACTGACATGGGGATTTGTTTTAGCGATTCACAGAGTAAAGTGATTATGATTTAAAATTTTAATTACAATAACATACAAGAAAGTGAAAACAAAATGGTCACAACAAGTCGGTTTCATTATCAGACTTTTTTTTAAAAGCTGACACTGGGTGTGTGTAAAGCAGATCAGTCTACACAATATTGTGCTGAATGCTGTGAACAAATTCACAGGTTGTGTTAATTTAAAGCTACACATAATTCTGTGTAAAAAAGCTGAATTCTTCTAACACAATTTTATTTAATATTGACACAAAATGTGTAGACTAGAGTGTTACACATAATTTGTGTAATTTATTTACACATTCCTTCTAAGAGTGTATTTGACTTGGTCATCATTTGAGCCATGAGTGTCCCTGCTTTGCTTTCAGCTTTCTCAGCAAGGTCATCAGTGTCCTTCTGAAGGCTGGCGCACACCTCTGTCAACACAGCCTTTTTCTTTCTCAGTGCCTCCAGCTCGTCCTCTAGTGCTTTTCTTTTAAGTCCACGCATTGCAACCTCTCGCTCCCTCCTTTCTTCATCGAGGTACATCCTGTATTTCGTCCTGGCTGAGGCTACAGAAGCCAGTAGTTCTTTTGTGAGGGACACTTTGAGAACACCCCCACAAGCTCTAACGTGGTCACAGACTAGTATCTGGGCCTCAACAGTTTTTTCAGTTATGTTGCAGGTTTCCACTTCCCTGTTGACAGAGAAACCTCTCTCCACAGTAGATTGCCCATGCGATAAGAGCAGCAGGCATTGAAAGAATTTCTGCAGCTCAGGATAATCCTGGTTGAGAGTTTCATGAAGAAAAACATCAAGCCGCTGATCCATGGGTTTGAAGGAGGTAAAGTCCTGACTTTTGCCATGCTGAGAAAGAAAGCTGTCGAACTGTTGCACAAGAGCATCACCTGCGATGGATAAACACAAAAATAAGTAATTAAATCACAATATAAAAAAATGCTCATACACATCACATTGATACAGCATACTAATGTTTGCTTGTAAAAAATGAGTTTGAATAAATGTAAAATCTACTAGCTCTTCATTTCAGACAATATTACACCCTTTTTAATTACCCTAAGGGTCAGAATTTCCTCTTCTTTTGGCTATAACTTAAACTGTGTTACCTGCTTCTTTGAAACAAGCCTTACTTTTACAAAAATTGTGAATTATGAAATATTATTTCAAAGTCTTGACTCAGTCAATAATACAAATGTACTACCATCTTGAGTATTTGTGATTGAGAACAGCCACTAAAATAAACTGAGGTAAAAACATCAGGTATATATTATGAGATTGATCAGATTTATACAAAACAATTTGGAAAAAGTATTGATATATGTTTTTACAGCAGTTTAATTTAGTGGCTATTTTTAGCCAAAAAAACTCTGTTGTTGGTTAATGTTGGTAAATTGAGACATGGGTCATTGCACATTTAAAACAATACTACAAAAAAAACAACTACTGTTCCTATATTAAGATCAGGGGCCTGTTTCACAAAACCAAGATAAGGGATTAAGATGGGATTTCCCAGTTATCCTGGATGAATTTAGCCTTGACTTGGTTTCACGAAAGCGGAGGCACATAAATCACCATGGAGATTTAGTCTGTGCAGCTAGCCTGCTCCCAACCAGGCTAACAGCCAGGATTATTTAATCCTGGAGACTTTTCTGATCACTCAGCAGTGGTTTTACCCTTTTGTTATCAGCCTGGATTAAATTACAGCAGGTGCATATTGCTGTTCATTTAAGTACTGTTATTATTTAAAGTTGTGACCATAATTTTTTTATTTGTATTTAATCATGTGACAGTCATTGTTGCTGTTATATTGCTGTATGAAGATGGCTGTTCATATTGTTGTTAGAAGTTTGATGAATATATTATGGCAGTTGTTGAGATAATTAGAAAAGGCTGATAACATTTCAAATGTGTTTTAAATGAAGTCTGTTACTAAGGGCAATACATACAATGCTGTACCTTTCTATAGTTGACCAATGCACCTTGAACTATTTTAGTTGATTAATATTTTTTTAATTCTTTAACAATAAGGATCATGTTTGTTTCACTTCCATGTGCATTGTATTTGGAATTCTTAGCACACAATTTATGTTGTACAGTAATATGTTATAGTAGTTAATAGTAATTATGTTGTGGGACTATAATTTGGGAGGATTGTACAATTTTAAGGCGAGACACTACAGGTGAATAGGGAATTTTTTTTAACTAGCAGATATCACCATGAAACTCTGCCAGTTGATTACTTACATTAAGATGAGAAAGAAATGTATTACAAGTTTTCTGTAATTTAATGTTTAAATATGCAAATTAGGCATTATCTAATGAAAAATGCGCTAATTTGCATATATTTTAAAAAACGAAATCTGAGTATTGAATAAAGCCACGTTCAAAATTATTTTTTCATTGTGTTCACATATTAGATGGGGAAAAAATTACAGAGGGATTTATGGATATCTACTTTTGTTATCCTGTAAATCAGAATATACTGTCAATAGCCTTAAAAAAACGATTTTCGCCATGTTTTTTGGAATAAAATGTTATATAAATCAGGCTAGGAATAATATATTTACAAATCCCTCTGTAATTGTCTTCACAATATAACTAGGTACAAGACTGGAAAGTTTGGTGTATAAAGTACTACTGAAGTGGAGATTTCGTTCTTGGAATATGAGAGAAAAGTCATTTTGAGAAAAACGGGCTTTAAAGATTTTTATAGCAAAATTCCACTAATTTCTATTGAAAGCCATGAATTACAGACACATATCCCTTCAGGTCCAAGTAAGATCCATGTATCACACTGTTTAACATCCAAAACTCATTATTGCTTCATCCATCACTGATCATAACATCCAAAACAACACATCAACATGGCCTTCAACTGAAGACCATTACATCACAAACTTCGAACTGACGGAAAACAACCATTACACAGGGATGAGCTTCTTATGAATCATTCAAAAGACCAATATTTAGAACATTGGAGAAAGCAATCAAAGAAGACTAAATTGTTATTAAACACATTTTCACACTGTCAGAGATACGTAGAAGAGACGGATCCTGACTAAACACAGGCTCAGTGACCACCAGCTGGGTCAGACAGACAGGTCAGAGAGAGAGAGAGACAGGCTCAGTGACCACCAACTGGGTCAGACAAAGGTGTACTTCCTCCTCCACTGGGAAAAACTATCTTCACTAAGAGATTTACACCTTGGAAAACCCTAACCCCAAAAAAAGTTAACACCAGAAAAGAAGCTGGTAGTTCTCCTAGGAGAGGGGACAGCAGCTCTACTGACAGCTAAATATGGATCTGCCTGCCACAACCTGAGGGACTCACAACCACTTAGGATCCCAAAATTACAGACTTGTTTAGTATTTTATAGTAATTATAGTAGAATAGTATATACTTTATGTGACACCTACATATTTAATATATGGCATGTAGGCCATACATTTCTGTAAACTGCTTGGAGAGAGGGAGAGAGAGTCAGTCTGATTACCTCCGCTGTCTGAAAACTCCTGTTTTCTGAACGATAGTTGACACATCGGCGTCCTATGTGAAGACATTTCATCATCTGCTGTCTTAGTGTGTAATCCCCTGGGTCTTCTTTCTGATAACAACTGTTTTCGTCTTCTCTGAGGTGATTTTCGACGCATTTATTTTGACATTCTGAACTACAGCGGAAATGTCAGAGCGCGTCACGTGACCATTCTAAGCGAATCACGTTGTCAGGAATTGTCGTCAGCCAATGAGATTGCGCATTTAGCGCTAAAGCATCCCTTTTACTTTCACGATTGGTTGCTGATAAAAAGGAAATGACTATATTTGGATCCGACAGCTTTGTAGAGCAGAGAGAGAGCTTTCCAATGGTATATGAGATGACAGGGTGCAGACAGCGATCGCGGAGCAGCGCGATCATTTAAAACGTCAACTTTTGTTGAATTTAGGAGAAATCTACTGACGCTAACAGACAAAGTATAGTAAAATAAAGACCTTAATGTGTATTTTTGACTTTTTTTCACCACATGTCTGAAAGAAGACATGTTATTGAACACAAATAGCCGAAAATCTCAAAATTGACCAGTGAAAAAAAAACAATGTTTTTTGCCTGCCGTGTCTCGCCTTAAGAAAATATCCTAATTGTACAATCCTCCCAAATTATAGTCTTAGTTCACTGGACCAGTAACTATATATTGATGTAGGCTACTGTACATTCATGTAACAACAGAGGGAGGACACCTCAATGGCTTTTGACCTTATATTTGGGGGGAAATAACAGATGAATATACTCTGTTCCATTCATGTTTATAGTGTGCATGGACTTTAGCACTTAATTATCTTCATGGTTTGTAGATTTTAGAGTCTAATTTCTTCAGTGTCTTAATTTTCTATGTCCATATATACAGGGAGCAAGGCATATAATATGTAGAGAAGTAAACTCGTCCTCTATATACAATTTTAAAAAAAACGCCATCCATCCATCCATCTTCGTCCGCTTATCCGGTGTCGGGTCGCGGGGGGAGCAGCTCCAGCAGGGGACCCCAAACTTCCCTTTCCAGAGCAACATTAACCAGCTCCGACCCCAAACTTCCCTTTCCCGAGCAACATTAACCAGCTCCGACTGGGGGATCCGGGGGGCGTTTCCAGGCCAGGTTGGAGATATAATCCCTCCACCTAGTCCTGGGTCTTCCCCGAGGCCTCCTCCCAGCTGGACGTGCCTGGAACACCTCCCTAGGGAGGCGCCCAGGGGGCATCCTTACCAGATGCCCGAACCACCTCAACTGGACGCGAAGGAGCAGCGGCTCTACTCCGAGCTCCTCACGGATGACTGAGCTTCTCACCCTATCTCTAAGGGAGACGCCAGCCACCCTCCTGAAGAAACCCATTTCGGCCGCTTGTACCCTGGATCTTGTTCTTTCGGTCGTGACCCAGCCTTCATGACCATAGGTGAAGGTAGGAACGAAAACTGACCGGTAGATCGAGAGCTTTGCCTTCTAGCTCAGCTCTCTTTTCGTCACAACGGTGCAATAAATTGAATGTAATACCGCACCCGCCGCGCCGATTCTCCGACCAATCTCCCGCTCCATTATCCCCTCACTCGCGAACAAAACCCCAAGGTACTTTAACTCCTTCACTTGGGGTAAGCTCTCACTTTGGTCGTACAGAGATTTGATGGCCCTGAGAAGAGACCCCCTCACCCCATACTCCCGCAGCACCTCCCACAGTATCTCCCGGGGGACCCGGTCATACGCCTTTTCCAGATCCACAAAACACATGTAGACCGGTTGGGCATACTCCCAGGCTCCATTCAGGATCCTTGCGAGAGTGAAGAGCTGGTCCGTTGTTCCACGACCAGGACGGAATCCGCATTGTTCCTCTTCAACCCAAGGTTCGAATATCGGCCGAACCCTCCTTTCCAGCACCTTGGAGTAGACTTTACCAGGGAGGCTGAGAAGTGTGATACCCCTGTAATTGGCACACACCCTCTGGTCCCCCTTTTTAAAAAGGGGAACCACCACCCCGGTCTGCCACTCCTTTGGCACTGTCCCAGACTTCCACGCAATGTTGAAGAGGCGTGTCAACCAGGACAGCCCCTCCACACCCAGAGCCTTGAGCATTTCCGGACGGATCTCATCAATCCCAGGGGCTTTGCCACTGTGGAGTTGTTTGACTACATCAGTGACTTCCATCTGGGAAATTGACAATGATCCCCCATCATCCTCCAGCTCTGCCTCTAAAATAGAGGGCGTATTAGTCGGATTCAGGAGTTCCTCAAAGTGCTCCTTCCACCGCCCTATTACCTCCTCAGTTGAGGTCAACAGTGTCCCATCCTTACTGTACACATCTTGGATGGTTCCCCGCTTCCCCCTCCTGAGGTGGCGAACTGGTTTTCCAGAAGCACCTTGGTACCGACCGAAAGTCCTTCTCCATGTCTTCTCCAAACTTCTCCCACACCCGCTGCTTTGCCTCTTTCACGGCAGAGGCTGCAGCCCTTCGGGCCCTTCGGTACCCTGCAACTGCCTCCGGAGTCCTCTGGGATAACATATCCCGGAAAGACTCCTTCAGTCGGACGGCTTCCCTGACCACGGGTGTCCACCACGGTGTTTGTGGGTTACCGCCCCTTGAGGCACCTAAGACCCTAAGACCACAGCTCCTCGCCGCATCTTCAGCAATGGAAACTTTGAACATTGTCCACTCGGGTTCAATGCCCCCAGCCTCCACAGGGATGCACGAAAAGCTCCGCCGGAGGTGTGAGTTGAAAGTCTGTCGGACAGGGGCCTCCTCCAGACGTTCCCAATTTACCCGCGCTACCCGTTTGGGCTTACCAGGTCTGTCTAGAGTCTTCCCCCACCCCCTGACCCAACTCACCACCAGATGGTGATCAGTTGACAGCTCCGCCCCTCTCTTCACCCGAGTGTCCAAAACATACGGCCTCAGATCAGATGAAACGATTATAAAATCGATCATTGACCTTTGGCCTAGGGTGCTCTGGTACCAAGTACACTTATGAGCATCCCTATGTTCGAACATGGTGTTTGTTATAGACAATCCATTACTAGCACAGAAGTCCAACAACAACCACTCTGGTTTAGATCAGGGAGGCCGTTCCAATCCAATCACGCCTCTCCATGTGTCTCCATCATTGCCCACGTGCGCGTTGAAGTCCCCCACTGGAGCCCCATGCAGGACTCCAGTCAAGGTCTCCAAGAAGGCCGAATACTCCGAACTCTTGTTTGGTGCATATGTGCACAAACAACAGTCAGAGTCCCCCCCACAACCCGCAGGCGTAGGGAGGCGACCCTCTCGTCCACTGGGGTAAACTCCAACGTAGCGCCGCTCAGCCGGGGGCTTGTGAGTATCCCCACACCCGCCCGGCGACTCACACCCTGGCCAACTCCGGAGAAGAAAAGAGTCCAACCACTATCCAGGAGTATGGTTCCAGAACCGAGACTGTACGTAGAGGTAAGCCCCACCAGATCTAACCGGTAGCGCTCCACCTCCCGCACCAGTTCCGGCTCCTTCCCCCACAGAGAGGTGACATTCCACGTTCCCCAGAGCCAGCGTCTGCTACCCGGGTCTGGTCCGTCGAGGCCCTTGACCTTCACTGCCACCCGTGTAGCAGTGCACCCAACCCCAGCGGTTCCTCCCACAGGTGGTGGGCCCATGGGATGCAGAGGGAGTTGCCACGTTGCTTCTTCGGGCTGTGCCCGACCGGGCTCCGTGGCAAACCCGGCCACGAGGCGCTCGCTGACGAGCCCGCCATCTGGGCCTGGCTCCAGATGGGGGCCCCGGGCTTCCTCCGGGCAGGGTAACTTCACCTCTTCTACGTTGGCTCATAGGGTTTTTGAACCATTCTTTGTCTGGCCCCTCACCTGAGACCACTTTGCCTTGGGAGACCCTACCAGGAGCACAAAGCTCCAGACAACACAGCCCTCAGGTTCATAGGGACACACAAACCTCTCCACCACGATAAGGTGATGGTTCCCGTAGAGGGCGAGAAAAAGTGTGGCAGATAATAGCGGACAGACTGAATGATAGTCTAAAAATATACATTTATGAACTACTGTTCTTAACTGAAACCATTCAATGAGTCACTGTCATTTTTAAAAACGAACAGTTGTACACTTTGCATTAAAAGCGAGCAGTGGAAGTTAATATGACTTAGGAAATTTATATTTTAGCCCATGAGAGAGAGGGAGGATCAGAGTGAGAGAGATATTTACGCATCATATTCTAGCGTTGTAGAACATTGATCTTCATGGTAAATTTCCTGAGTAGCCTAATCCTTGAATGGTATGATTATGACTGTTTCAATTCAGAGCCGTGGTCAGTTAATGTAGATATTTTAGGCTACAATTACGCATTCAGTCGGTCCATGATCGTCTGCCTCGTTTTCTCTCGCTGTTTCATGAAAGCGGCTGTGTTTCTTTTCTTTTTTATACAAATAATGTGTTTCACATCATCACACTTCCACAAGAAGCTGCTGCTAACTCTGTATAAAGAAAAAAACATTTTCTGAAATAACTCAGAGACACCTTCGTTGGATGCATATGAGTGGTGCTTCACTGCAGTGTTCAGACACCAGAGCACCTCCGCTTCCAAAGTCGCATTCGAGCCAAATGCCGCTCGCAGGTCGCTGGTCTTCCCCGCTGTCCCGGCTCTGCTGGGGGCAGTCACTGTAGCGGCTCCTCTGGGGCCTACGGCAGGAGTGGTGGTAGCAGCTGCAGGTGTGGTGGTGACAGCAGAAGTTGCGTTGCTGGTCACGGCAAAAAAATTCGAAACAGTTAACTGCTGCCTGCCTTTAAGCGCCGACTTGTGACTCTCGGACTGCATGTGTGATTTCACCGCATTGACGCCCATTGTGCAAAGTTTGAAGTTTTTTTTGCAAACGCCGCAAAATGCCTCTCCGGGTTTACCGTCGACAGGCTTCAACCAGGTTCTGAAGAGTTCATCCTCCAACCACTTCTGCTGAAACTTGCATTTTCCCATTTTTCCGTCATTTGAAATGTATTCCGTTTTTTCGCCACAACGTACACTCACTCACACCATAGCAGTAGACTCATACTCACCGCACGTTGCATTAGCATCCGGTGTCGCGACTTCGTGCACCAGCCGTAAAAAACAGCCAATTAAAAGGTTCCGCCTATCAATCATTACGCTACACTTCCGATCAAAATTAGATTTAAATGTTTATATAATCAAAATAAATCGTGAAAAACAATGTTTTTATTCCATCAAGTTTACATAATTTTTAATGCCTTCGAACATCGAAGTTAATGTTTTTTCATGCCAGTTCATGCCTGAATTTTCACAAAATCTATTTAATTACTTTTCATGCTTTTTAATGACCCGTGGAAACCCTGAAAGAACACCCCACATCCCAGAAAAAGTGATTTTTTCATAATATGGGCACTTTAAAGTATATTTTAGTATAATATATTTCTATAAAGTGTATAGTATTATTTTAAAGTGTGTTAAAAGTGTTAGTGTGAAAGCGTGGTGCTAGTATACTTTTTATATATTTACAAAAAGTACAATTTGTGTAAATACATCTTCAACATACTATCGGAAATATAAATATACTTAAAATACAATAAAGTTAAAAAAGATTTCGCTTGGGTGTAGCAAGAAAACTTAACCCTCTCCTCCATTTCATGTTGTTTATGGAGAAGAAGAGTCGGGGGAAATGAAACACTACCAAGCTACGGCCGAGCGACGTGCGTGCACCTCTCAGAAAATGCAACTTGACATCGCGGCGACACACCTCGCTCAGCCGTGGCTAACTTTTCCTGCTACAGATGTCCCACCGTGGTCAGAAAGCAGATGGGGAGACACTTTGTTTATCTCACTATGCCTCTAGAGTCACTACTCGCTCCGAAGGTAAACTGCTGCTTTTACACTTCTGGTTAGATGTTAAACAAACTTTGTTGTCAGTACAATATGTGCAATGATTAGGTTGAATCTAATTAAATATACTTATGTTAATGCTTAATAGTAATGTTAATAGTACGCGGAGAAATGACCAAGACACTATTGATGCCATTATTGCAGATACAGAATGCAGTGATTGGTGGAAAGACAGGGCTTGCATGTACAGATGAGCAGCGCACGTGGAATCAGGTTTTGTTTACAGTAAATAAATAAATAAAAATCTTAAAATCAAGTTCATAGAGTCATTTTATTTGCATTCATTTGATTCCCAATCAAGATACACTGGTAAGTTCTGAAATGCAAAAGAATAGAATTTTAATCATCTGATGAAACGTGAGTAAACGTGGTTAACTATAGAAATTCAGCGATTAATCACGATTAAATGTTTTTTATCGTTTGGCAGCCCAAATAATGTAATAACTATAACATAACAATAACTTACTTCACTAGCAAATTGCTGTTGAACGACAAAAACAACCACCAGATGGGAAAATGGTATTTTACAATAACTATGAATGCACTACGAGGCTACCAGTTTCAAGTGAATGCACCGTTTTTTTTACATCCCGCTGTTGGAATCCTCTACAGTGAAATACAGTCACACTTTACACCATTTAACCTTAGCTGTCAGCATTTAAACATATTTATTTCAGCTACTAGCTACTGGTAGGCTAACGTTAGTGTAGTGTTAACTAGCGTCACGTGCAACGATGCTTCGGTCGTCCGTTTCGGAGCATCAGAGAGAAACACATGTATATCAGTGGCACCGAAATGAGGGACCAAAATCCCCGTTGCTATTGGGTCCGGAAGGTACCGGCCGTTAAGGCACCGGTGCCATATTAGCACCAAGTGTCAGTACCCAACCCTATTCATGAGGCAGTGTGAATGCGCTGGTGTTTTTTAAGGCTACCACTCTGAGAAAAGGTTTTCCCACATTGTTCACACCAGTACGGCTTCTCTCCAGTGTGAATGCGTTGATGTGTTTTTAGGTTACTCTGTCGTATGAAAGCTGCCCCACATTGATCACAGCTGTACGGCTTTTCTCCAGTGTGAATGCTTTGATGTAATTTTAGAGTATTCTTTTGTGTGAAAGCTGACCCACATTGATCACAGCTGTACGGCTTCTCTCCAGTGTGAATGCGTTGATGTATTTTTAGGCTACCCTGTCGTGTGAAAGCTGTCCCACATTGATCACAGATGTACGGCTTTTCTCCAGTGTGAAAGCGTTGATGTAATTTTAGGGTACTCTGACGTGTGAAAGCTGCCCCACATTTGTCACAGCTGTACAGCTTCTCTCCAGTGTGAATGCGTTTATGTCTATTTAGGTCACTGTGTAGTGTGAAAACTGCCCCACATTGATCACAGTTGTGTAGATTCTCTCCAGTGTGAACTCTCTGATGAATCTTTAAATATCCAGATGTTGTGAAGGATTTGTCACAGTGCTGACAGTGGTGACGTTTGGGTCCCTCTCCTCCTCTCCGTTTCTATAGCAACAGACAAACCGAGAGAGAGAGTTTTTCATTCATTTTTGTGTGCCTATTCCAAAACCCCTTAAAAATACATACATTTTCAACAGAATTGATGCAACCGCCAATTTTGGTGAGTTTTTGAGTATGTTAAGCCCCTCAAAAAGGCGATTTATTTGCCGAATAAAGAATAATAATTCCTTCAGTTTCAATAGGGCCTTCACCGCTGTTGGCGCTGAGGCCCTAATAAATCATCTAAAAAGATGTATTGTTCTCTGACCAGTCTGCCGTTGTTAGAACCATTATAGAAACAAGTGTATAGGACTTTATATATTATCCTTCATCATTGACTTCATTTAAAAACACATTTAAAACTTGATCAGCCTTCTAATTATCTCAAAAACTGTTATACTATATTCATCATACTTCTAACAATATGAACAGCAGTTTATTAGTCTTCATAAAAGGCAATATAACAGCAACGATGACACAAATATTTTATATTATATATCCCATACCACACCCTAGTGGTCAGAATGTACAGTATATTACACTGACATTTAGTGAACAAAAATAATAACTCAATTGGCTCCTAGAACTTCCTTTCTCCACATTTGATCTCTAACAACAGAATGAACAGATCATCCACGGAGCCTCGACTCTCTTCCTGGTTTCTAACTTGCTCAAAACTACCAAACATTCAATCATTTTCCGGATTTTAACCCTTTAAATGCCAGTTTAATTCTTTAAAGTAATTTTATTTATGAAAAACCCAACAGAACATTAATTATTTGCCATAAAATAAATCGTAGGGGAATGGGGCTTTGGTGGTGATTAAAGTCTTGGATAGGTCAAAGATTATTAACAAAACTGATTTGATTGCATTAGTATTTTTTATGTAGTTCCAGATACTCCCTCTGGACACCTTCGTGGACAAAAACCACGTTTTTATCTCACTGCCTTTACAGTATAAAACCATGCATTCTGAACAAAAGTGGTGATATTTGACATTTTTACTGTATTCCACCAGATTCAACCATTTTCCCTTTGTAGGCATGAAATTATTGTATTTTTGCCAGTTATATTATGGAGCCGTGTGTGTGTGTATGCGTGCATATGTCTTTGTGTGAGAGAGAGTTTGTGTAAATGTAAGCAAGCACTGATCATTTTAGGGGTGAAAAAAGGGCATCTTTTGAAGGATGCTTGAATAAAAACATTGTCTCCTACCTTTGTTGTTGTTGTAAACTGGCACTTATTACAAATCGTTTGTGGGACATGGTGGCCCTGAAGACTGGTCTCCCACTATGGACATCCCACAGGCTTTGTGTCAGACTCCCCCTCGAAACTTGTGTCATCTTCAGATGGGTCCTGCAGTTGGCTGGCAGATAAAGGCTCCTTCTCTTTGCTCCAGGTCTTTCTCCTTCTCTGCTCACTAATGAAATGACCCCTCAGTCAAGGTGCATGTTTATCTTGGGCTGTGAAAGAAGACAGGTGCATGAACACAATAATAGTTGTTTTTGTTTACAACAAAGGTAGGAGACCATGTTTTTATTCAAGCACGTCTTCAAAGACACATGAAATGCATCCTTCAAAAGATGTATTTTTTCACCCCTAAAATGATCAGCGCTTGTTTAAAAATTGCTTTAAAAAAAAAGCACAAACTCTTTCTCACACACTGAGATGCACACACGCAGACACCCACACGGCTCCATAAAATAACTGGAAAAAATACAATAATTTCATGCCTACAAAGGGAAAATGGTTGATTCTGGTGGAATACAGCAAAAATGTCAAATATCATATCACCAATGTGATACAAATGAAATGCTGACATTACAGAATGCATGGTTTTATACTGTAAAGGCAGTGAGATAAAAACATGTGGTTTTAATGGAAGTCAATGAGGCATTTTTGTCCACGAAGGTGTCCAGAGGGAGCATCTAGAACTACATAAAAAATACTAATGCAATGAAATCAGTTTTGTTGATAATCTTTGACATATCCAAGACTCTAATCACCACCAAAGCCCCAATAATTAAACTGGCATTTAAAGGGTTATAATCATTTAAATGATTGAATGTTCGGTAGTTTTGAGCAAGTTAGAAGTTGTTTAAGTGATTTATGAAAAAAAGCAGAAAAACATATTGATATATGATGATTTAATATCAGTTTTTGTGTGCGTGTACATTTTTGCCACAAAAGGTGTCCATAGGGTACAAAATGAATCAATCAAGTATAAAAAACATGCAAGAGTAAAAAACACTGGATTTAAAAAGTAAAAGAAAACAGCTCCAAAATTCCAAACGGAAACTTCACCCTTCTGAACTAAGAGTTTCTGCTTCAAGGTGAAGTTTAAACAGACTGAAATGTCCAGGCTCATTCCTCCACTATTTATTTCTGTATGTATTTATGCGTTACATGTAATTTTAACGGGCACTGAGCTCCAGATCCTGCAGCCGCAGACGGTCTCTGCTGCCCCGCTGTAGCTTCTCTCTGTCCGCCTGCCGCCAGCAAACTTAGTGGAACTTTCCGCCGATATCGACATACAGTTCGTCCTGGACTACGTGTAAGATCCTACCGATCACAACTCTGTCTTTGGCTGGTCCGATCTGGATCAGCGGGGACCGGCGCAGCAGCGAGGCGAAGCTGTGTTTTTGCGGCCGGCCAAATGAATTATAATGCTCATTATATTTATTTTTGCACTGGATGACTCCAAATATGTAGGAGAACTGTTTTAGACAACACACATGCTTATGTAGCATTACTGTGGGTGTAATATCAATAAATATGACATTATTATTTTGATTATTGGCAAAAGCGTCTGGACTTTTTTTGAAAAAATTTATGTATTTTGTCAACTGTTTTATCCAGTATCAATTCTAAATACTATCGGTCGATTAATCGGTTATCGGCAAATACGGCCCAACCTATAGGTATCGGTAAAATCCACTATCGGTCGACCTCTATTGAACAGTGGAAAGATGACCCAATACGGCTTTTGATGTGTTTCTGTCCACTTTGAATGAAGTGTGTTTTATGATGATAAAAGTACTGATTATTTACATTGTTAAAGAGCGAAGATAACAATAGATCTTATGAACAAATGCTTATTCAAATACTTCCTGTCATATCGTTGCTGAGAGAAGAGATCACAGGAAGGAGAGAAAGATCAAGTGAAGGTTTAATGACCAAACCTGCTCTGTGTAACCGAAGCTGAGGGTTGAAAACAGCGTCCAGTAGCTCCCGTTGTCGCTCGTTCTCCTCTTTTGAACGACAAAGTTCCTCCTCGTACTCTGCTATCGTTCTTTCAAACAGCCCAAATATCTCTTCAGCAGCCGCAGTTAGTCGCTGCTCCACCAACACTCTCAGCATCTGGACTTTACACATTTTACCTCTCTCTCAACACAACAAAGAGACTCTACACACACGTTTCTGCTAGACGCCATCTTGTTCAAAGAGTGAAGTTAGTCGCAGTGAAGACTACAGCTTCCGGTGCAGATTAGTTGCTGAGCTCAAAATAAAGGTCCAGAAGTGTTTTAGGCTAATTTGAAGAAGAAAAAAATACCCAGCGAGATATGATTGAAATACACGTTTGAAGAAAGACAAATATTTAAATGCATTTTCAGAGCTCTGAGAAAACAAAGAACCAAATTAAAGATGATGGTAGTTTGTTTCCCTTTTTCTATTAAAGTGTCAAACAGAAGACCAATTTTTTTATCTTGGAGTGTAAATGTAAGATGTCAACTGTTTTTGTTGTTCGTCTAAAGGTGAAGTTAATGTTTATGTTTATATTAGACCGATTATTATCATATAAAATCAGAACACTTAAAAAAAAAAGACTGACCAAAGAACCAAAAGCAAAAAGAAAAAAAAACTATCTCACTAACATACAAAACACACATCTTCTCTCTCAAGTAATTCATTTATTTGATTTGCGTCAAGTGCACAAAAACACAAAGAAGCAGTAGTTGACAGTTCAAAACTCAAGAAGTAGAAAACAAATCAAAGTAAAGATGAGAATCTCTGAAATAGTACATAATTTGAAATACAACAAACATAACATTAAATTAAATACATTTAATAATGCGACTGAGCTGGTCGAGGTCACATTGAGAAGGCAAGCGACATGAGATGCAGCTACTGTGATCTGGAACTCGGCTTACCTTTCATAAAACCAAACAGAATCTAAGCTACTGTGGCGGTACGAGAGCTGACAGAACAGAGGTGGTATTCTAGATGAAGCCCACCTCAAAAACACCGACAACGCAACCCTGGGAATTTCACCCAGAGAATGAGATAACTTACTAATGAATGATTTTACTTCCAATTGTTAGATTATTGATATATTTAAGGTCACACCATTCTTCGCAGCCAGAGACAAGTTTAAATTTTCAAATTAATACATTTTTATTTCAATTAAAATCAATAAAGTTAAAAGCAATCAACTGACCAAAAAGGGGGGAAAATAATTGTGCTGAGGCTTACCAGTGGCAGAGAAGGGGATCCCAGGGAAAGTCACCCGTGAACACACAAAAAAGAAACCCAACAGTGAACACAGCAAATGAAAATGGGGAGACACAGCATACAGGGAAGGAAATACCACCACCCGCACACCAACACCACCACCTTCAGCTCTCAGCAACTAAAAATGGGGGGGGAATGGGAAACACACAATTAAAGGGGTTCAGTCCACAAAAAAGAATATCAAAAATCAATATAAAAGGTTATAAAGAAAACAACAAATTGAAAGAAATTTAACACAATATAGAACCACTAGTGGCTCCCAGGAGGCCGTACAAAACAAGAATTCCAAAGAAAAGACTTTGCAATAAACTCAAAAGAAATAAAACAAAAATTATAATTGGCACAATAACATAACCAAAGAAACTCAAGCTTTAAAGATGCAGTAGGTAAGTCTTATAAAACTAACTTTCTGTCATATTTGCTGAAACTGACCCTATGATCCAGTAGAACTACATGAATTATGTAAAAAAAAAAGAAAAAGACAGCTCCTCTGGCACCTCCTACAGCCTGTAGTGCCATTGGCAAAAGTCTACCGCTCCCGGTCGATTTTCTCCAATCAGGGCCACAGGGGGTGTCTATCTGCCTGTCAATCACTGCTCAGGCACACGCATATACAGCGTTCTCCCCTCCCCCCTCCCAGCGCACGAGCTGCAGAAAAGTTTTCCAAAACTCCGTGAATATTGGAGTGGCTTTTCAGAGGTGGCGTGGCTGCAGGACTTTAAAGATCTGAAGAACGATGCAGAGCCACATTTCCTCTCAACAGGTAACATTAGTACCATGAATGATTTATCTTTCACTTGGTTATTAGTAGTCAAAAGTCCACAAAGCTACGTTGGTGAGGATGATAGTAACGTTGCCGGCCGGCAGTTCTGTCAAACACCGTTGTGTGGGAGGGGCTTAGGAGACTGTTTGGGCTGCAGCAGAAAGGGAGGAGGGACTGAGAAGTTGTCGATGTTCAAATTTTTTGGCAAAGTCTTGGCTCTTCACAATCTTACCTACTGCAGCTTTAAGTAGAAAACTCACTAAAGAAAAGAAAATATGACTACAACTTTTAACTAAATTGAAAAATAGAAAGAAAGAAAGTAAAGAAAGAAACAACTAAATCAACCAAATTAATGTAGGGAGCCAAACCCCTCAGCTACATTCATCCATTTAAAACAATGGCTCATGTAAAACAGGTGGCTCAGACATTGGCCCAGTAGCCGTGAAGGCGACACAGGCATGCAGCAATGGTTATGATACTCAATACTTTAGGATTTTTAAAGGACAGCAGCGGTCTCGGCAAACGCCGTCTTAGGCAAAACAGCAGCCAGTAGTTGAAGTGCTAAGCAGCTAACAGGGATCTCTGGCGGCTTCAGCCTGGTTCCGTTCAGCCCGGTTCCGTTCAAGCAGAGTTTTAGTAGACCCAGAGGGAGGCAGCTCCGAGCATACAAACTGCAGCAGCTATCAGTGTTACTCGCTTTTCATTCACGGCGTTCAACCGGTAAGGTGAAAGAGAACCCGCCAACTGAAGATCTACAAGCGTTCAGTATATAATAAATAACGGCAACAAAAATAACAGTGAAAATGAGTGTGGAGGCAGCCCTGCAGACTCATGCAGTACCCTCGGTTACGGTCTTTACGGTCTCATTCAGTAGCCTGGTCTCCTTGTGACAGCCTAGCCTAGCTACCACGTAGCAACATTCACTTCTCTAACATTTAACTTAACATAACTACCATCACCTTATCGTGGTGGAGAGGTTTGTGTGTCTCTGTGAACCTGAGGGCTGTGTTGTCTGGAGCTGTGTGCTCCTGGTAGGGTCTCCCAAGGCAAAGTGGTCTCAGGTGAGGGGCCAGACAAAGAATGGTTCAAAAACCCCTATGAATAAACGAGGTAGAGATGGAGTGACCCTGCCCGGAGGAAGCCCGGGGCCCCCGTCTGGAGCCAGGCCCAGATGGCGGGCTCGTCGGCGAGTGCTTGGTGGCCGGGTTTGCCACAGAGCCCGGCCGGGCACAGCCCGAAAAAGCTACGTGGCTCCCATCTCTCCAGCCCATGGGCTCACCACCTGTGGGAGGAACCGCTGGGGTTGGGTGCGCTGTCACATGGGTGGCAGTGAAGGTCAGGGGCCTCGACGGACCAGACCCGGGCAGCAGACGCTGGCTCTGGGGACGTGGAACGTCACCTCTCTGTGGGGGAAGGAGCCGGAACTGGTGCGGGAGGTAGAGCGCTACCGGTTAGATCTGGTGGGGCTTACCTCTACGTACAGTCTCGGTTCTGGAACCATACTCCTGGATAGGGGTTGGACTCTTTTCTTCTCCGGAGTTGCCCAGGGTGTGAGGCGCTGGGCGGGTGTGGGGATACTCACAAGCCCCCGGCTGAGCGCCGCTACGTTGGAGTTTACCCCGGTGGACGAGAGGGTCGCCTCCCTACGCCTGCGGGTTGTGGGGGGGGGAAAACTCTGACTGTTGTGTGTGCATATGCACCAAACAGGAGTTTGGAGTATTCAGCCTTCTTGGAGACCTTGACTGGAGTCCTGCATGGGGCTCCAATGGGGGACTCCATTGTTCTGCTGGGGGACTTCAATGCGCACGTGGGCAATGATGGAGACACATGGAGAGGCGTGATTGGGAGGAATGGCCTCCCTGATCTAAACCAGAGTGGTTGTTTGTTGTTGGACTTCTGTGCTAGTCATGGATTGTCTATAACAAACACCATGTTCGAATATAGGGATGCTCATAAGTGTACTTGGTACCAGAGCACCCTAGGCCAAAGGTCAATGATTGATTTTATAATCGTTTCATATGATCTGAGGTCGTATGTTTTGGACACTCGGGTGAAGAGAGGGGCGGAGCTGTCAACTGATCACCATCTGGTGGTGAGTTGGGTCAGGGGGTGGGGGAAGACTCTGGACAGACCTGGTAAGCCCAAACGGGTAGCGCGGGTAAATTGGGAACGTCTGGAGGAGGCCCCTGTCCGACAGACTTTCAACTCACACCTCCGGCGGAGCTTTTGTGCATCCCTGTGGAGGCTGGGGGCATTGAACCCGAGTGGACAATGTTCAAAGTTTCCATTGCTGAAGCTGCGGCGAGGAGCTGTCGTCTTAGGGTCTTAGGTGCCTCAAGGGGCGGTAACCCACGAACACCGTGGTGGACACCTGTCGTCAGGGAAGCAGTCCGACTGAAGAAGGAGTCTTTCCAGGATATGTTATCCCAGAGGACTCCGGAGGCAGTTGCAGGGTACCGAAGGGCCCGAAGGGCTGCAGCCTCTGCCGTGAAAGAGGCAAAGCAGCGGGTGTGGGAGAAGTTTGGAGAAGACATGGAGAAGGACTTTCGGTCGGCACCAAGGTGCTTCTGGAAAACTGTTCGCCACCTCAGGAGGGGGAAGCGGGGAACCATCCAAGCTTTGTACAGTAAGGATGGGACACTGTTGACCTCAACTGAGAAGGTAATAGGGCGGTGGAAGGAGCACTTTGAGGAACTCCTGAATCCGACTAATACGCCCTTATGTTAGAGGCAGAGCTGGAGGATGATGGGGGATCATTGTCAATTGAGGAAGTCACTGATGTAGTCAAACAAATACACAGTGGCAAGGCCCCTGGGATTGATGAGATCCGTCCGGAAATGCTCAAGGCTCTGGGTGTGGAGGGGCTGTCCTGGTTGACACGCCTCTTCAACATTGCGTGGAAGTCTGGGACAGTGCCAAAGGAGTGGCAGACCGGGGTGGTGGTTCCACTTTTTAAAAAGGGGGACCAGAGGGTGTGTGCCAATTACAGGGGTATCACACTTCTCAGCCTCCCTGGTAAAGTCTACTCCAAGGTGCTGGAAAGGAGGGTTCGGCCGATAGTCTAACCTTGGGTTGAAGAGGAACAATGCGGATTCCGTCCTGGTCATGGAACAACGGACCAGCTCTTCACCCTCGCAAGGATGCCCAACCGGTCTACATGTGTTTTGTGGATCTGGAAAAGGCGTATGACCGGGTCCCCCGGGAGATACTGTGGGAGGTGCTGCGGGAGTATGGGGTGAGGAGGTCTCTTCTCAGGGCTGCGCTTTGTCACCAATCCTGTTTGTAACATTTATGGACAGGATATCGAGGCGTAGTCAGGGTGGGGAGGGGTTGCTCTGCTCTTTGCAGATGATGTGGTCCTGATGGCATCATTGGCCTGCGACCTTCAGCACTCACCGGATCGGTTCGCAGCCGAGTGTGAAGCGGTTGGGATGAAGATCAGCACCTCTAAATCTGAGGCCATGGTTCTCAGCAGGAAACCGATGGAGTGCCTACTCCAGGTAGGGAATGAGTCCTTACCCCAAGTGAAGGAGTTCAAGTACCTTGGGGTTTTGTTCGCGAGTGAGGGGACAATGGAGCAGGAGATTGGTCGGAGAATCGGCGCAGCGGACGTAAAGAGAGCTGAGCCAGAAGGCAAAGCTCTCGATCTACCGGTCAGTTTTCGTTCCTACCCTCACCTATGGTAATGAAGGCTGGGTCATGACCGAAAGAACGAGATCCAGGGTACAAGCGGCCGAAATGGGTTTCCTCGGGAGGGTGGCTGGCGTCTCCCTTAGAGATAGGGTGAGAAGCTCAGTCCTCCGTGAGGAGCTCGGAGTAGAGCCGCTGCTCCTTTGCGTCGAAAGGAGCCAGTTGAGGTGGTTCGGGCATCTGGTAAGGATGCCCCCTGGGCGCCTCTCTAGGGAGGTGTTCCAGGCACGTCCAGCTGGGAGGAGGCCTCGGGGAAGACCCAGGACTAGGTGGAGGGATTATATCTCCAACCTGGCCTGGGAACGCCTCGGAACTGGTTAATGTTGCTCGGGAAAGGGAAGTTTCGGGTCCCCTGCTGGAGCTGCTCCCCCCGCAACCCGATACCGGATAAGCGGACGAAGATGGATGGATGGATAACTACCAAGATAACATGACGTGTATTTGTATGTGATGTACTGTACTTCCCCAATGATAATGTGTGAATTGCCATGAACACAATCCTCTAAGATGCACCAGAAACAAGGCTTGGTTAATAACTCAAACTTGCCGAGAACCAAGACACCGCTTGATTACGGCCGGTTGCACGGTTACATTCGGTCTCGTTCAGTAGCTTGGTGCGCGGTCTAGCTAGCTCATTTCCTGATTGATTCAACCACCACCACTCCAGTGGAGGCGCTAATGAGCTAGATTACTACACACACAGTAGCAGAAGAATACCAGCTACACACAACGGCACGAATGAAGTAAAAGAAAAAAAACAGGAGTGAGTCGGTTCATTGACGTATGGCACTCAAGTCTCCCGGTTCAGTGACACAAGTCGGGTTAATTAACCGGCTCTTCAGTCAGTTCGTCAACACTACAAAAGAGCGCCAGGTAGTTAGGAGTTCAACTCATACTGCTACACTAAGGTAGCTGCAGGGATCAAAAAGGCTCCGCACTACAGCTAGCCTCCTTCTTCGTCTTCTTCTTCTTTATTTAACCCTTGTGTTGTCTTCCCGTCGACCTTGCAACTTTTTATTTTTCTGGGTCAAAATTGAAAATTTCTGATATAGAAGCTTTTTGAATATGGGAAGTTTGAACCGATGAGAACAGGAGGGTTAATGGCAGGCTACACACCAAGTTTTAAGGTGTATGCTGCCGACTACTCTATTGAGTACACAACAACATTAAACATTTAAATAATGACCTTTTTGTCTCGGTTTGATTTTCTCCTATTTCTAATATTCCCTTGATACTTAATTCCCTCTCTATTTCTACCACTTTGTCTTTTAATCTTTACTAAGGCAAACCAAAAGGAACAGGAGCACTCAATATAGGACAAGGTCGCCATCTGCTGGCCAGTATTCAGCACTCCCATACATAGAAACTAAAACAGTATCTTCTGTGTTAAAATGAATAATGTTACAGCTGCAATGCTGCTAGAATCAGACATTTAACCCTCCTGTTGTCCTCGGGTCAAGTCTGACCCCTTTTCAAAGTTTTCAAAAATAACATGGATGGTTCAACGCAGTGCTCTTGGCAATTAAAATGTTTAAAAAAAACGTCAAAGAATGTTGACTGACATAATAAAGACAAAAGCGCCAAAAACATTGTAAAAAGCGACTAAAGGCATTGAAAACCTAGAAAACCGCAGAAAGCTTTGAAAAAAGTGTCAAACAAGGCACTAACAATGTTTTAAAAAGTGACAAAAAAACGTTAAGAAAACGTGTCAAAAATGTTGAAAAAAGTATTGAAAAATGTGTCGAAAAAGTGTGAAAAAAGTGTTGATTTTCAATATTCACCCAGGAGGACAACACAAGAGTTAATTAAAACAGAACTAATGACTCATAGTTCTCTTAGTTCTTATGATTTAGTTAGTCCAGATTACGTGTAGTCTTCCCATCGACCAACCAGCAACTTCTTGTATTTTTGTGGGTCAAAAGTCTATTTTGGGATATATACACATTTTATTTGATCAGTAAATCACACTGAGAGAAGAGAGACCTGAGTACAGAGTGAAACATCAAACACAAATACAATCAAATGAAAATAAGAAATATCAAGACAAGTAAGACAGCAATATAAAAGTATTTAAAAAATGAAAAAACCCATTTATAAAAAATAATGTGTGTAAAATTACATGATTATACTATGTCAAGCAGTCAGTTAAAATGAACGAGGTCTCTAATCAGACTGTTGACCCATCGGTATCAGTGCATCCAATTTTAGATTAATCTGTAAATTATTATAAATATCTAAAGGCTGTCTTGTCCAAGACTACTTCTAACTGCAGGGACTGGAAGCAGCAGCAGTGACTAACTAGCACATATGCTTATATGTTTGTATTTTGAATTGAACCTTACCATTTACCTGTTTACATTTCTGGCATTGTAAAGGTAAAGGTACTTTATTGTCACATACACATACATGTAGCGAAATTCATTTTCTGCATTTAACCCATCCCTCAAGGGAACAGTGGGCAGCCCAGGGACCAACTCCAGATCTGTGCCAGTGCCTTGCTCAAGGGCACTGACTGGAGAACCTAGTACATGTTTTTTGATGGTGGGGGAAACCGGAGCACACCCACGCAAATATGGGGAGAACATACAGACTACACAGAAAGGCCCGGAACGACCTGGATTTGAACCCAGAACCTTATTGCTGTGAGGCCACAGTGCTAACCTAGGCCACCATGTGCACTTTTGGTTTTTGCTCCTTTTTCATCATCTTTTCATTATCTGTACCTCGAATTGATTTGCACCCTTTCCTGCTTTGCAATTCAACTGCTACAAAGACATGCAAAACGAAGGCAAAACACCGGAGCGGTGGGCATTTAGCAGTGCGTGATGGGAAATGTTTAAATGTATATGGAAGACTTAAACTTTCTCTTTGTAACTTTCAGTTTGTGTTGATTCTACCCAGAGGAAAAGAAAACTAGAAAAGAGCTCTCAAAAATGTCTCATACATTTCTCCTAGACAACAATGAGGTATGTGTGAGACCAAAACGAGATTATGGCTTATTTCTCCTGTTTCTCATGTTTTTCAGAGCAAATAAAGAGCTCTGTTGCTCTGTCTGAGTGCAACATGAGATGCACGAATGAGACTAGGATGTACTAGATTGAGTTTATAAAGAGAGCTCTCTGATATTTCTGCCTGAGATCAAAAAGAGCCACACAACTTAAGAAAATCTTAGACTTATTTCAGAGCTTGATGAGATCTATTTTGAAACTCAAAAGGAGACTAATTTTAGATTTTGTGAGGCTTTTTCTCAGGAGAAATAAGCCATAATCTTGTTTTGGTTTCACACTGTTGTCTAGGAGAAATGCATGAGACATTTTTGAAAGCTCTTTCCTCTGGGATCTCTGAATTCTCATCCAGATTTATTCTTTAAAAATAAAAAATGAACTCAACTTGCCCATTGTAATGACATTTATTGCTTGTCCATGATGAAAAACAAATTCCTGACATTTTAAACAGATGTTTTGATATTTACATGGTGAAAATTGGGTTTACATAATGCATACAAAAGCAAATTTAACAATATATTTCACAGCATATGTCAAAATCAATAATCTATCAATATTAATTGCTCTTGAATAGGACAAATAGACATAGAAAACCGCTAATTAGTAATGAGGGTGAAAACCAGTTAGTCTGACATTAATATCACTCAGCTTCAAGTGTCTTTCAAGTTCATAAAATTATCACTTTTTTGACAGCATTAGTTGTATAAAAGCAAAATGGGCCAAAATCTTAGAACTGGTGTAAATGTAGTATATTTAGATGTTTTTTTATCTTATCATACAGGACCCAGAAGTGACCTTTTATTTGTGACAACAGATAAGGCTACAATAATACCACTGCGAGATCACTAGTATTTGTTTCTGTATGGCATCACAATACAAATATGTCATGTTTATCAACTTAGACTTCTCATTTTCAATAGGAAATTAGAACTAGTTGCAAAAATCATAGACTCTTCTCTTCAGAATATGACCAGAATTTGACTTCAAAATATGTTCAGTCCCTTTCAAGTCTGTTGGGGAAATGTGCAGTAAACACGATACCAGGCATTGAGGACAAATCAATAAACATCAACTTTCCCAAAATACTTTCAAATGCAACTACTGTCCTCTTTACAGGAACTTCTAGTAAGCTCACAACATGAAAACATGTCCCACCTGTCAGAGAATCCTGTAGAAGATGTATGCCTGCAAACGAGAATTCATTCACAAATGCAAATTTCATCTCATTTTGACATTCACGAGTTTCTTTGTAGGAACACAGTAATTCAATCTGGCCATATTTGATCTGCATCCCATCCCAAAATAACACTGTGTAATTGTTCCTTCGTATAGCTTTTACATATTGCTTTGAAGTGTAAACAGTTTTCCCTATTTGAGCTCTGTTATATGCCTTTACAGCATTATTATGTAATCTCTGACCAAGAAACTGTTCCACAAGAGACACATCATCAGCTTCAAGGCATAGACTGAATGATGCCCCAATCATTGACACAGTGCTGACAACATTACTTGCTTGATAACTACTATCACTTGTCATTCTGGCCAAAAACTCAGAGGCTGCAGTTTTCAGTTTTGTGTTTTGTGTGAAGCTAGGGAGACATTGTATAATCTTTACAGCATTCGCCATTTGGACAGGTATATTTTGGGTCCCATGTATAAGATGAAGTAAGTGCCCATTTTTGTCTTCAAAGTGAAAGCAAGAGTGTGTCCACATAGGTCCAAGAGATCTTACACTATCTGCTAGATGAACAAGCAAGTGCATATTGGCTGTCATGTATCGTTCACCATAAAGGCCACTCATCTGAGAACAGAAATTCCACAGCAGTTTTTCAGCATGATCTATTTGTCCTGGCGTTATTGACTCCATCAGAAGAATGAAGATAGGCTCACTAAGGAGCAGGAAGTGGTTATTGTATAAGCCTGCAAGAATGCCCCGGAATACAACTGGCCCAAAAAACAATAAAATGGACCGATACTCAGATGCTTTAAAGAACATTCTGTGAAAAGCCACAGAGCGAGGGAATCTAATCAAAAATGGTGGTTGAATTTCTTTCATCAGTTTGTCTACTTCATTGATCGACCTGGCCATACTAAAACCACATCGGGAAAACTCTGTGGAAAACCACAAAAAACATCAACAGACGCATGACTCCCAGTAGAACAGAGTGCATGTAGTCTATGCCGGTACCCAAGACCAAATCATAGTTTTTTAGTCTGCTGAGACAGGTAGGGCCTTTCACCCCGTGAACAATGCTTTTGTAGTCATAGGCCAACTTAGCATTATCTACAAACCCCTTGTGGGTACGAGGGGGGCCCTTTGGATCTGCCTCCTGAAAAGGAAAGGCATGGACATGACCTCTCTCTCCTGTCTTTACTGTTTGACCAGGCTGTTCACACTTCAGACACCCAAAACTGTCCATTGAACTGAACAGAATTGAGTACTAATGCTTTTGCTGGCAAATCACATGTTCCAGAAATGGTAAACACTTTACATATGAAAGGTTCTTGAGCTCCTGTAAATTGAACATAAATTCCATCTTTTTCAATTTTGTTTAGAGTGTCGCACAGTGGTTCCAGGAATGTCAACATTGATGGCTTTGAGTCCCCAAACCAAAGACCTGTAAATATCATGTTTTCTCGTTTTGTGCGTTGAACGAAACTTAACTCATTTATGACACAATAAAAAGGCCAAACAGAAAACTTTGAGGACTTGAAAATGGGTATGCCATCTGTGTTCCAAGTTAAAGAAATGTTTCTCTGATCACTGAGAGGCCCATTGCAAGTTGTTAATTTCTGCTAAACTTCTCCATCGTATATTTCCTTGATACTGTCATGACACTCTTTCTGTCTATTAAACCTGAATTTTAGTTTTTCCTCAAAACTTTCCTTAGCAAATAATGACTTCAATTGTTCTTCAATAGGAACCTCAATGAAATAGGAAGTTGAGCCCTCGATCAACACATTTGCTTCACAGGATTTACAGTGGGTGTCTGTACTCTCAACAGACATAAGGCATGTAGGGATGGCGAAAACTAAACATTTTCTTGACCGGTCACCGAGCCTCATTAACTGGTTAAAACCGGTTAACCGTTGAGTTTAAAATATGCTACGCTATTTGAAATAACAGCCATTTCGAGCCGCGCCTGAAATTTCTCAACTCTGTCGCATCTCTCTCTCACACTCACACAAACACACACACACCGCCCCTGCACCACCCTTCCACTCACGTCACGTTTTTTAAATCCCCTACAGCGCGAAACAAGTCCCGCAAATGCGGCGCAGAGGAGCTTGTATGTAATCGGAGGAAAAATGGCTCCTTAGTTTCGAAATAGTTTGGGTACAAGCCAGGTGATCGCGTTTAAATTAAAGTCGTTTGTCTAGCGTTAGAAGCTCATTAGAAACATTGCCGCGGCTCATTTGAGAAAATGACAGCTCCGAAGAGACGCCGCTTTAGTTTGAGTGTAGTGCTAACAATAATAAAGAAAGATGATCATCATCACCTTATCTGTTACCACTGAAATGCAGATGTAATGTGTTTCCAAATATAAGCCCATCTTATGCGGAATAGGATAAAACAGGCACCTTCAGAATGCGTAAAACATGCGATTAGACCTAACAAAATGAATTGTTTGGTTCCGGTTTCCGACCGACACTGTCAATTAATGTGCGACCCAAATTTATTTTATGAGCTTGGGGAAGAAATTATACTAATTAAATAAATACACAAATAAAACGTTTAAGGCGAACTATAATTAAATTTTTGTACAGCACTCTTGCGATGCAAGATGCCCGTTTTCCTCCAGCAATGCTGGAAGAGGACCCGATGTCGCCGCAGCGGCATTAACTTTGCCGTGTCCAGTTTTACGGCATCAGCAGCGTGAGGACGGCGCCTTCAACCAGCCCTCACCGGCCACAGCGGCCAGCTACAGCGCTACTGCACTGCCGGGGAGCTTCAACACGTTAAACAGGGCAGATGAAACCACTCATGAACTATATGTTGTGTTTAATGTCGTTCAAGAGGATGGCAACGTAGCAAACAAACCCGATCAAATGAAAGGTAAACCCCCTTTAGAGTGATCTAACGTTACAGCAAGTCCCTGGGGCTCATTGGAGGTGGCTAACAGCAGTGAAGCTAATGACAACTTCACAACACAATTCATTTGGATACAAGCGTTGCATTATGGAAGATAGACGGGATTCTGAACAGCGATGCACTCGCGCGCACACACACACACACACACACACACAGCAGAGCCGAGGTGTGTGCGTTACTTCACGCAGCACATGTAACTGGCTGGAAACGATATCTACAGCTTATACATTATTTACTTCCGCTGGCGCAGATGAACTAACGGTACACTCGTTAACTGTATAAGCCTACAATAAACCCTCCATGATTAGAGTCAATACTTATCAACCCACCTACCTGTTCTACAGGCAAATTTAAACATGTAGAAACCGATATTTCAGTCTGCTCTTCATGCGCTGTCCACTCTTGTTCACCGCGCTGTGCAAACAAAGCTCTACTCTGCAAAAAGCGACTTTACAAACAAGCTAAAATGAAAGATGTCAGTTTGGAGTCTGTTTCTTAGTTTGCAAAGAATCTTGATTTTCGGACAAACTCTTGTAAACGTAGCTGCTGTCTAAACGAACCATCCTCTCCACTGGAGCGGTAAACCTGTGGCTGTATTATAAGACCAAAACAAATACACGTGGATACTTAATATGCAGGTTAATTACATGTTTTCAATTTATTAAGCGACAACTGTACACGTATTAACAGGTAGGCTATGTTATGAAAATATTGAGTATCCATCGCTACTGTAAAGGCAAAAAAAATCCTACTTATCCCTTGCTGCCACTGGGAAAATAATAAAAAATATTTTTTTTTAACCGACTAACAATAATTTTGACCGGTTAATGTTGAAACGGTCAACCACCGGTCAAACGGTCATCGGTTAACATCCCTAAAGGCATGCACTACCATATCTGTGCAAAAGTAGAGAAGATGAAGAGGAGTTTTCAAATTCTTTTTTGAATTTCTGTAAATTTCGAAGACATTCAGTTTGGATGTCGGAGGGGCAGTGCAGAGTGATTAGTGTGAGCAAGTCACTTAGCACTTTTCCTGTTATTTTGTGTCTGTTTGCAAAGGTTATTGTGAGTAGCAGACTCTCTGCAACAGAAATTGGTGCATCTCTGTAAAGTGGACCATCTCCAGTGTTTGTTGAGTTTTTGAGTCCTGTTCCCTCCTCTATGTTAAGCTCTATGCTGTCTTCAAATGATAGGTCATCATTGAATGTGAAGTTTGCATCTGAAGTTCCCTCCTCAAAAACTTCCTTGACAAATGTATGTGGGTGAAAAGACAGTTCATTCTCTGATTCTGAATTAAGGCTAGTGCGATGTGTCTCTGTTGTGTGTTCATAACACTGGGACAATGTGTGATTGG
The DNA here is from genome assembly GCA_025617405.1 of Perca schrenkii. NCBI lineage: Eukaryota > Metazoa > Chordata > Actinopteri > Perciformes > Percidae > Perca > Perca schrenkii. Next base: position 37,232,304 of record CM046793.1, read on the forward strand.
AGTTACGAACGTCACAAGAATCCATGATTGACAGGTTTTCCTGATCAGCAAAGTCCTCAGCTTCAAGAGTAGCAGAAGAAGGTACTCCTTCAGTGCAGCAGTCATCTTGCCTCACTGTTGATTCTAGAAACCCATACCACAAAACAATTGTAATACACTTACAGATTTGTTGTCTTGTTGTAATCAGTCACATACACAACATTTAAAAAAAAAAAAAGCGGCATCGGTGAGTTCGTGGCTCACCAGTACTTCTGTCAGTCTTAACACATAGGCCCTCATTTATGAAACATGCGTACGACCTAAAACAGGCGTACGGGCGACGATTCCTACGCAAAGCTCGGCATTTATCAATTTGGACGTGAGCGTAGGCTGCGATCAAATCTCACGTCTGGTCTGAATTCGTGTACGCAAGTTTCTGAGTCAGCGTGGCCTTGCGGTCCAGCATATGATCAGTTTAACAGTAGAAGGAGAAGTCATCAGTTGATCACTTAGCAGCAATGGCAGATCTGGCTCTTTTAGAAGACCTCTATGAGCCGGTACAACAGTGCAAGGGCAGATGGCTCGCATCAGTGGGGGGGGGACCCTATACACGGCAGAAAAAGTCTGCAACATTGTGTTAGCCTGTGGTGTTCTGCACAACATCTCGCAGGAAAACTGGGTGCCATAAATGTAGTGATGGAGCCAAATGACCCGATGCCCAGAGAGCACAGCCCCAACTGGGGGCTATACGAAGGAGACAGGATATTATTATTCCTCGCTTTTAAAAGGTATAGCCTATAGTGTTATGTTTGGCAATGATATTCAATACAGGAAACATGACGATGCACAATATTTTTATTTATTATTCAGGTTTTCATTTCTATGTCGTGTACGATTTATTTCTGCCATTGACCGAGTTATTTCGGCTTGTTTTCCCAGCCCCTCTGCTGTCAGGAGACAGGGTCGGGGTGGTGGTCCAGCACGGGGGGCGGAGGACACGCACTCTCCCTCAGCTGTTGTCTCGTTCCGACTCATGAAAAAAAAACACGAGTAAAATAAAAGACACTGCATAAACTCCGCTACCGTGTGTTTATTTAAATATAGGTACACCATGTAGGCCTAAGAGATTACAATAGAAGCCTGTATATTACTATTAGGACTATAGAAAATGCATCAAGGATGTATAAATTAAATAGGCTAAACTTCAGCTGGAGTCCGATTTACTACGGCAACACTGACCGCATCAGTGATCTCTTTCCATCCCGCATTCTTTCTACAGCCTTTAATACCAGTTTTCAGGCTGCCAAAAAGTACACACACGCAAATGAACCTGAGATATCAGGGTTTCAATCTCCACCTCTGAAAAGTGCCGCTTCTCAGCCGGATTATGTCTCGCCATGTCGTAAAATGTAGGGGCGAGGCCTCAAAACCGAGAATATATTGGGGCGTGATATTTAAATTACGATCGTTTCCAGCCGCCGCATTTATCAATGTACGACCATTCTTACGCTCTGATTGGTGTGATACGAACGTTTCATAAATCACACGTGAAGCCTGTCGTAGGATGATTTCTGTGCTCATGTCTGCGCTGGTTTCTACGTTAGGTTGATAAATGAGGGCCATTATTACCAGACATCTATTTGTCAGAGTAACCTGGGCGGATGCTGATGCTTTTAACTTCATGGAGTTTGATGTTTTCAATTTTTGAACAGTTGTTACCTGTGTTCTCCACTACTTGTCTGTTCAGCTGAAAATAGAGAGAAATAATACAGTTACCAAACATCAACCATAATGCATATTAATGGGATGTGCAAAATATTAGTAAAACCTCTCAGTAAAACCCAGTACAGTTCAACAACACCACAAATTACAGCATACAAAATGAACAAAATGAATTGAAAGAACATTAAAATAAATCAAGACCTCTAAGTTTCAATAAAACCATGTATAATCCCAATGAAGGAGGCTTTATTGAAAAGCTTTTGTATTATACTGCATTTTTTTTCTATTTGTGTGTGCTTAATATATTGGCAAGTAAATAAATATTCTTAGTAAACTGTCATTTCAAACAATATCATATTCTTAGATAGAAACGTGTTAAGCAATGCTGTCAGAAGCAAAGGAGCTGCTGAAATGGGACTGGGAGAAGAACATAAATAACAGCTGTCAATATAACAAAAACATCAGATTGTTCCTCACCTTTCTTCTGTATCTTTTGCAAGTACTTTGCTGGCCCCTGACTTTTTTTCTCCATCGTGAGTCACTGTGCCATTTTCAAATTTAATAAGAGTTAATTGTTTGCCTGAAAAAATGTATACAGACACAAACCTCTGAGTACAAATACACATTTGAAAACTAAATTAAAAAAAATAATCATATGATCAAAATCAAAGTTCCCCCTCTCTCTACCAATTACATTACATTTACAACTACAAGTAACTGATGGGCCATGCTAGTTAATCATATTTTCACATACATACAGGCTAATAAGGAAAAAAACAGCATAAAGTGCCTCAGTAAGGTGTTGAGCAACCACATGTGCTTTAGTGCTCCTTGACATTGATTGTCCAAGTCTCTGAACTATACTGGAGGATGAAGACTATTCTTCCAAAAGATTCATTCATCTTTTTGATGGTGATGATGTAGGAGGAGAGCACAAGTCAGTCCAAAATCTCCCCTGTGTGTTCAACTGGGTTGAGAGCTCATGACTTTGAACTTATCAAACCATTCGTTACGCTTCGTGCCTTATGGATGGGGACGTCCTGTAAGAGACCCCTTCCATCATAAATGTTTCATTGTAGGAAAAAGGTGGTCACTCAGAGAAACTTTGTATTTATTTAACCTCTCTTCCTCTAAGAGAACACAATCCTAAAATGCCAGCATATGGAGAGGGATGGCTCATCTTACTGTATTACTTTTTTCATCATCTTTGTAGGCATGTGTCATTCTATCACTCTATACAGATCTTTTGTTTTTCATCTATTCGCTTCAGATAATTGGAGAATCTATGTGAAGGCCCACTAAAGCTGTGATGGTGGCCTGTGGTGTCAAAAACTTTGCTAAGACACTAAATGCTGTTTTTTCCCTAACTCTTTTTATCAGTCTGTATGTGTGTGTAACAAACATAGAGCTAGGTCTGTAATAAAGACTCACCCCAATACCATCAAATACATTATGTAACTTCTTTAGAAGAGAAATTCATGCTTGACTGGTGTCAGAATCTGCAAAGACAGAAAAGACACACTTAATACACAGTTGGTTTTACAACTGTTTGCACACTGGTGCCCATAATAGGATATACATTTATCTCATGACTAATGAGTAGGCTACATTAATAGGCCATGCTTTTCTTAAAAAATCACAGTTATGATGTTAACTGTCACTTCAACACTGCACTGTCACATAAAAACCAAAGCACAGTAAAGCAGCACAAACTGCTACTAGCATATAACATATATTTTTTTCATAAACCTGTTATAAAGAGTATAGAATAATAAACGCCAATATTAGTTAAAGTTAAATTAATGTTAACCCTGTTTTTTTATAACCCTCCATTGGGGTATGGTGCTTCACATAGTGACACTTAGTTGAGGAAATACCCGATGATAGTTTTCACGTTTCTTTCCTCACATCTACGGCCGTATGGACTAGCCTACTACTACTTCATCACAGTCACCTACTAAGCTAAACATTGTGACTGATACATATTTTTTAACTGTAAAGATAACTCGTGGTCACAGAAAAGTGGTAGTAGGCTACATGATTCAGTTTGAATGGTCTTCATGATTTACAGTCATCGTCTCTCCTTCTGTGTAACCTCTATGGTATGGGATTTAGTAGCCTAATATAGACCTCAGAATTTGCAAAATAACGGCTTGTAATACAGTGTTAACCTACTTGAGTTTGGCCGCGAATTAACCAAGCATGTTAATTTGTCTCTAATGAAATCATTCCATCCAAACTGATGTAAAGTTGTTCTGAAATCTAACTCCGACACAGCAAAGTAGCTATTGATATTTTTTAATGAGCTTATTCATCTTTAGTGATATGAGTTTCTCTCTGGGTTTAACCCGGTGCACCCCTTGTGGACAAAATAAAACACCAGCAATTACAACATGAGAAACACCACATCCATAGCCTTAATTATTACAAGCATTTTTGCGACAGTAGATCTGGGAAACGATTTGAAAATCTGCAGTAATATGTTTGTGATTGTGTGACGAATCTGGTGACAGAGGCGGACCACATCGGCAGCTGTTTGGTAAACACAACATACGGAAACCAGTTAGTGTAGAAACCAGTAGGGCTATAACACCAGTACTAAGGTTAGCAAACCTTAGCCTTAAACCTAGCTAGCTAGCTAGATTATGTGGCTATGAACATGAGAGCGTTAACATAAGCTAACTATTAAGTAGCTATGCACCTCTTAAAAAAATCACGGGGAAACCCACGACCTCGGCCAAAGGCCCATAACGTTACAAGCTAAGGTTTTACGCATTATACCACATGCCCAGCGGCGGGCTTAAGCATCTGGGGGCCCATTTCACTAACTAATATGGGGCCCTACCCACATAAAACATAAACATAATAGAGCAGAAAAAGGATTCCAGTAATCCCTGGAATCCTTTTTTTGCTCTATTATGTTTATGTTTCTAGGATTCCTGTTGGTTTGCATCAATGGTATATTATTTTATTAGTGCACTCTCAGCTTCACAAACAGGCAGCTCAACATAGAAATAATCCAACCTTATTTGATTAAAACTAAATAGAATTATACAGCATTTTACATTGGAATAAGCTTCACCCTTTCACGGATGCCAACTTCTCTGTTTAATTGATTTGCGCAGTATATTTTCAGCTGTCTGAGCTGACTTTAAAAAAACAGCACCAACATCCCCTCAACTTGAATTATTTAACAAAAACAAAGAAGGAAAATGTGTCTGACTGACACTGAACTTATCATAAATAACGATAAGCTCCATGTTTTATCAGCACCGTGGTCAGCTCACCGGGCGGTGTGCGTAAATTTCACCTGAGCCCTTTTTAGAAATCCACCCTTCTGAGTGCTGAGAATGCCCTGATAAGTTCATCTTTGTCCAGCAATTTTGTCACCTCGTGCTCAACTGAAATCCGAGCGAGAGCTGAGCTGCTCCTGGAGCATTGTTGACCCAGGTGTATTTTTATTGCCGATTTTAAAATCGCCGAGACCATAATTAAAAAAATTAACATCATTCTGTGTTGCAGAAGACTTAAAACTAACGATTCTGTTTTTATTAGCTTCAAGCGAGAGAAACTCTCTCCGCTCGCTACAGTCACAGGCAGTGTCATCATGAGTCGGAGAGCAATGCTGAGGTTTGGATACAGTTCAACTAAGTTGTTTCTGTAAATGCAGCTCAGAATCTGCAGGCCAGTGGTTTCTGTTGCTGGCACGGCAGTCACAGCAGCCGAGATCTCCTGCACAAGATCCTCAGCATCCACATCGCCGAGGTTTTTTTCTATATTTACGCAGCTTTCTTTCAGGGTGTATTGTCAATGGTAGCCTACTGTGCGTTTTTACGCGCTTTTCCAGCTCGCGCCAGCTGTCCATATTGGCACAGTGTGTATTCGATTTTTCATGATCCTGGAGTGTGAGAGTCAGTTGTTCCCACATTCTGAAACCTCTGTGAGTGAGACTACTCGTCCGCTTGCCAAATAAGTAAGTAAGTAAGCAGAAACAGAAGACTGAATCGGATGATTTTGAGTACACTAACCATGACCTGCGTATCTTTTCTCCATTTTTCATCTTCATGAAATATCTGTTCTTGGTAAAACGGCGGTGTCATTGGCTTTGTGGGAAGTTAAACTCCTCTATCTGAACGGGACCGCTCCTAACAATACCAATTTGTTGGTCATCTGTAATATGCTCAGGCCAGCCCCCCGTGTCTGTCTCTGTAAACAGGGCTTTCTCCCTGGCATCTCTCTCACCTGTCTCAGTGGTAGGATCTTGATCGTCATATTCTTGTGTTTGGTCATCATTATTGCCAGCAGTTTGAGTTGAAGATGGATAATCTGTATTTTGGCTAGCATCCTGTGACGGGGGTTTGGCCGCTGCTTTCGCTGGTAAGGTTACAGATGCTGGACCAAGAAAGAGGTCACTTTTGGTAGACTGAATAAAGCTTTTCTTTTGTTGTCTGATATATTTCGTTTTCCAGCACCACTACGTTTCATTTCCTCTTAACATTCTTTTCTTCATAATAACATTTTAACCTAACGGCAAAAAGGCAAAGGTATAAACACATAAACTACCGGTATTGTACTCCAAATCGCTTAAGCTGTTCGCGGGGGGCGGTAAACATTGCCATGGTAACCGCAAGTTCGACCAATCAGAGACGTCAGCGTCTTGCTTAGAATTGTGGTTAGCATAGTATTTCTCCAGAAGATCGCAAATAACAAGGTTGATTTCATACCTTGTGGCTTTTATAAGAGCAGAAACTTTCGTTTCACAACCTCGTAGCTCGTGGTCAATCTACCTTGGATGGTTTAGACATTATGGCTGAAAATCAATATCCTACGGAGAAAATGAATGGGATTTTGCTGGTCTGTTTGGGCCCCCTTGGAGGGCGGGGCCTGTTTCAATTGAAACAGGTGAAACATAGGTAAGGCCGCGTCTGCACATGCCTATGCACTTGTAAATAGCCGCTTTCCGACCGGGGGGATTTTTGCAGTTCCTAGAACTTAAACATTCCTAGAACACTTTTTTCATCATGTTCCCACCAGACAAATTTGGGGATTTTTAAGTTCCTCTGGCCGTATTACGGGACTTTTTTAGCTCTTATTTCAGAGCAGGGTCTTTTCCCTTTTCCTAGGTCTACTTGATTGGTCGAACTTATAAGTCACGCCCACTGCCAACCCGGATCTTGCAGCGCGCCGCCTGTACTTGCAAACAGAGCAACAGTGGGACATTTTAAACAATTTTTACCATCTTATTCATCATTAAAGTCACTTCTGACAACGTTTTAGGCAAGAAATGAACTCTTTAGATTTCGAATATAAGCAGTCTTCCGAAAATCGTTGCCAAATTGACAATTTTCTTCAAAGTTTTCGGAGTTGAGAAGCTCCATAAAGTGACGGGCCGGTGGCAGCCGGGATTGCTTGCTCGCCGGCCGGCCTGTCATCCTGGGACTCCCCGCTGTCAGCCGGGGGTCTCTCAGACCGGTCTCGTAAATAAGAGGCTTTTATTTCGCCGTTGACGGATCGTTTGCTTAAATATCACGAAAAATGTGTCCATCATCAGATTAACGGGAACCTGTGGTTACTGCCTTTTGGCGTTAAACTCCACAAGCACCTGCGGGCTTGACAACTTCGTTGGTCCGCCGTCACACACACGCACACACACGGCCACAGGGAGGGAGGGAGAGAGAGAGAGAGAGAGAGAGAGAGAGAGAGAGAGAGAGGAAAACGGCTATTGTCATTTTAAATAGTTGAATATGGGTAAGTAAGTTATATGAGGGTCGCACAATTGCAGACTTTTTATGTTAATAAAATGCAGTATTAGGTAAAAGCTAACCCAAGTAAATGCTCTTTTTCTCCCATTAAGTTAAAAATGCTGTAAAATCTTCAACTGTCAAACATTTCGATATCAAATCACAGCATGAATTTTTCTTAGTTGTTCCTTAATTGTTTGGTGTCTTAATTTTGTATTTTCAATTATATTTGAGCATGTTTATCAATTCTCCAGTGTTGTCAAAGGGTTAAATTTAGTACTGTGTCACAAAGGGTATCAGTGCAAACATACTGAGGCGAGTAACCTAGAACTGCATTTACATTTTCATTTACATGGGCTGTACTTTTATGTATGTCACAGAATGGATTGCCAATGTGCACCGTCAATACATTAAAACACAAAAATAATTTAAATTTAAATGTTATTAATTCAACAACATAACATAAAATTTATATTTAGCCCCTTCCCCATTCTAAGTATTTCATGAATTTATGAATGGTAATATAGTTGTTGGGATTTTAACCATATTAATGCTGGATAATGTGTATTAGCCGCTTCAGGGCTCCTATCAGAGAGCACAAGTCACTTATGGTGTTCAACTTTTTACTTGGTAGTTAGATGGTACTAGGGTTGGGCGGTATCCAAATTTTGATACCGTCAAACCTCCTCCCTATTTTACCGCGGTATACAGTATTACCGTGACTAATTAAAAATGATGACGTAAGACTCAGACGGCATCACCAAACTGTTTGCTGTGCATCATTCAGAAACTGAATACCAAACACTTATACTGAAACAATAATAACATAACAACAACTTACAAAAAAACTACTTTCTCTTCCACATTGTCACGTGATGACAACCACACATAATGACATAAATTATATTTAATATTTAATCCTTGTCACCTATGTATATAAGTGCATTGCATTTTTTTTTTATGACGGTATTGAAACTGATACCGTTGCTATTTTTAAGACCCCGCGGTATACCGTATTACTGCCCAACCCTAGATGGTGCATTAAAGGCAGTAAGCTGTACAGTGGTGGATAAAGAGTCTGAAATAAACCCCAACAAGGTACATTAATTTCACCGCTGTTATTATCTGATATAACAGTGGGTTATTAATCCCTTATTAACAAATACTGAAATAAAATGTACAGTTATCACACTGTGCAAGTTAAATAAACATCCTCTCCAGCACAGTAATGACCAAAGCCTCCCAAAAACGTATCACACATTAACTAATAACGTGTGATGTAGTGGGAAGTTAGCAAGATAGCAAAAAACAGATGAATTAGCAGCTTCACATCACAGGTAAAAACGGTTAACATTCAGTACTCATTGCAGACTGAAACAACTCAAGAATAGTTTAAAGGAACACGCCGACTTATTGGGAATTTTGCTTATTCACTGTAACCCCCAGAGTTGGATAAGTCCATACATACCCTTCTCATCTCTGTGTGTGCTGTAACGCTGTCTGACGCCGCCAGCGGCATCAGGCCAGCACAGAACATGCAGGTGACTGGTTCCAGTAATCCTACTGCTCCGAATTGTGACAAAAGTGACAAAATAACGCCAACATGTTCCTATTTACATGTTGTGATTTGTAGAGTCACAGCATGTACAAAAAACAACGTAACATGAGACACAGCCGTCTTCTAACAGTAAACAAACCGGGAACTATATTCTCAGGCGGAAGAATATAGTACTTGGGCGGAATGATTTGCTTTGCAGCAAGACTGTCTGAGAATATAGTTCCCGGTTGGTTTACGGTTAGAAGATGGCTGTGTCTCATGTTACGTTGTTTTTGTACATGCTGTGACTCTATAAATCACAACATGTAAATAGGAACATGTTGGTTATTTTGTCACTTTTGTCACAATTCGAAGCAGTAGGATTGCTGGAACCATTCACCTGCATGTTTCATTATGAAAACACGAGGCGATCTCTGGGATTTCTTACGCAAATTACGTAACTAACTTAGCTGTAACTAACACACACTAGCGTGAGGAATTCACAACAATAGTAGTATGTTTGATTAAAGTTATGATGTACTTGTTTACTAAAAAGCTAATTTTTTACTGATCTGACAACAAATTCTACAATGCCACAGTGGACTACATTGGAACACCTGACAAGACAGTGGATGCAAGGAAAGGCTCAAAGAAAGACATTAAAAAAAGAGATGCAGCTGCTGAGAGATTCTATAAACTCCACTCACTACCTCAAGGCGTTCAATCCAGCTCTGCACAGCCAAACCCAAATTCTTTGGAGTGCAGTACCATTCACCCTCCACCTACTCGGTCATCTCCACCTCCTGGGCCACAGCACCAGCCTACACCTAACTTTTCAGCTCCACCTCCTGGGATGCAGCACCAGCCTACACCTAACTTTTCATCTCCACCTCCTGGGATGCAGCACCAGCCTCTATCCACCCAGCCTCTTGACTTCTCGTATCCACCCATTCCACCCCCAATAACACTTCGCTACAGCCATCCTCAGTATCCACAGCCTCATGTTGTGCAGCTCATGCCTCCAGACCAATTGCAACAGCTGCCTGTTTTGGTGGATTTGGATCAACAACCGAAATCAACAACCCTAAATAACCTAACAGCCAAAGAAAGCTTTCTTAGAATGATGTACAGTCCCACTATTCCTAAAAGATCATCTACTGTTCATACTGAGGGGAGTCAGCTAGTACGTCTGAATACGAGAGTTCTTCATCAAGCTCATTATCATCTGCAGACACCTGTAGCATTGAACGTGATCCACTACCAGAATATGGAGAACCACGTGTGCAAATTGAATCAAGAGAAGACAGAGCTTGGAAGCCAGGATGAGGTGGCAAAATTAATGGCAGCGAAGGGGAAATTGGAGGATGTGCTGTGTAGTATCAGTAAGTACATATTTGTCTTGTTGTGTTTATGTCGCATCAGGATTACATTGTAAAGTAATAATTCCTCTTCTGTGTTACAGGTGCTGTACAACTTGAGGCATTACGCGGCTTTCTGGATCAAGTTGAAAAGATACATCCTCAGGCTGGTGTCGTGCCTACAAAAATCCAATCAGGGAAACAAGAGCTTTACCAAGGTTGTGGCCTCTTCCTGTCCTCTACCCGGTTGGCTGCAATCCATGCAGATTCAAGAAAGGACTGCCTTCGACTATTTCATCTGATGAATTCTTCACTGCTGAGGAGTGCCAAAATGCAGTGGCATTTGGAAAACACGGAAAGGTGCCAGAAGGGAAAGCAGTCCTGGACAAGTCCAAATTCGATGGGATTCTTACACATTTGTCATTTTGTAGATCACTGTTGTTTTGTAGATCTGCGTTTTGTGTTTGTTTATTCACACAGTTGGAGTATTTCATGTTTTGTTTTACAACATCCACATGAACTAGTTGCTGATGAATTAATCATTGAATAGCCAGCAACACACACTATTTGTTTGGTTTCCTTTGTGGCGCAGGGAATTAATTCCCCCGAAGATCCATTCAAAAAGAGAGAAAATTCCTACACACACGTTTCACCTCTAAATTGTTTGTTTGTCAATGTTTCAGTCATGGGTATTTTCTGAGGCTGAACGATTAATGGCATTTGCAATAATATCGCAATATGTTAAAACCCAATTTCCTAATCGCAAAGGGTGTGATTTGGTCATGTGACTCGCGAGAGCAAAGCAGTCTGCACTCTGCAGAGAAAGCACTGGGCAACCTTGACCTTTGTACAATGGCCTCAGGCTCGACAGAAACTTAAGTGCCAAATAGGAACAGTATGTCACTTGTGTGGGACTATTTTGGTTTAAAAAAAGATGATGCACAGGTATTGTGCAAAACCTGTTGTTGTGGCTATATTGCATGTCCCTAATTATTGTCGTTGCAGCTTGGACGTACCCTGTTGAAGTGGGCGTGGACTAATGGGATTCCCCAGGATAAAGGAACTAGTGACGTGTCGCGCGGGAGCGCACAAACAGACTCCATACTGCCTTTGTTCCCAGTCCCCTTTCCCTGCGCTTATTAGAATTGTAAAGTAATAGGCAATAAAATGATTTCATGCATCAAGAAAACTCTTCTCATGGGATTCTTTCCTTGTACTTGACAAATTGTTGCCGAAACCCGGGACACAAGGATCCAGTCCATGAGGAATAAGAAGAGAAGATCGATTTGGAGTGAAGGATTGTTTGAAAGACGCTGCAGGGGAATGTTCAAATCCAAGTCATGGATCCAGCGGAATTCAAGCGACTGAGGATAAGGCGAGGAGTGGTCCGAACTGCAACAACAAAACTCAGCCAGAAGATTGATGGTGAGTTGGATAAAGAAGAACCATGCTTTCAGAGACTGGAAGAATTGCTTGATCAGTTGAAAGCTAAAGAAATGACTCTCAGAGAACATGATAAAGATGTTGAAGCAGAAACGGAAAAAGAGGATTTGGAAGATGAGATGACTGCAGCATTGGAGTATATGGATGCAATAAGTGTGCGGAAAACAAGAGTGAGATGCGCGTTGCGCAAGGAAGATGCAGAAAGCCAGTCCGGACAGAGTGAGCATGGATCTGGATCTGGGCCTAGAAGAAACACAGTCAAACTTCCCAAATTAGTCATTCAGACGATTTCTGGGGAGATATGTGAGTGGCAAGGATTTTGGAGTCAATATGAAACAACCATCCATGATAATGAACGCTTGAGCAAGACAGATGAATTCAGTTATTTGAAATCATTTCTGACTGGCACCGCCGCGAGTGCAGTAGCAGGCCTCGCTTTGTCCAATATTAATTATGACACTGCCATTGATCTACTTAAAAAACGATTTGGCCGTAAAGATTTAGTGATTAATGCTCATATGAATAAATTATTGAACATGACTCCTGTAAACCGTGCAAATGATGTATGCGCTTTGCGCAAATTGTATGATGACTGTGAGATACAGGTGCGTAGCCTTGACGCACTAGGTGTTGTAGCGGACACCTATGGAAGTTTATTATGTCCTATCTTGTTAAAAATGATTCCAGAAGATATTGCTCTCGCATTCACCAATCAGAAGCCGATAATGTTCTTAAAGCAAAGGAGTTAATGGACTTCCTTAAAAGAGAGGTGGAAAGCAGAGAAAGAACAGTGAATCTCACACAGAAGAAAGAAGTGTCTCAGAATGAAAGGAAGAATGCTGGCATTGATAAGGAATGCGCACGAGAGCGCACGACGAGACGGCCCAGTGCCGGAAACATGGCCTCCTCAGCCGCAGCATTCCATACATGGAGTCCGAATGACATTGACTGTTTGTTTTGTGGTAAACCTGATCACAGATCTCCTGACTGTACCGAATCCACTGTGGATCTCAGGAGAGAAAAGTTGAGACGATTACGCAGATGTTTTGTATGTCTAGGGCCCAGACACATTGCGTGTAATTGCAGGGCGCACGGTATTGAATGTGCACAGTGTGGCAAACGACATCATAAAGCAATTTGTAACAAACAGTCAACACAAACACGAGAGACCACAACTAGAACAGAGGTAGATACTGCTCAGGCACAATGTTCAGTTTCGCCAAGTGATTGTAACGGTAGAGCAGTGCTGTTACAAACGGCAACCATTTGGGTAGATACTCCACGCCAAAGTCAAATTGCCAGATGTTTGTTAGATGGGGGGAGTCAGCGTAGCTTTATCCGTGAAGATATTTCTCAAGCCTTAAGCCTGCCAGTAGTGGGCACAGAAATAATAAAGCTTCACGTATTTGGTTCTGTAAATGCCAAAAGAATGACAGTAAAAAAGGTTAAGGCTAGTTTGAGAAATCTAAAAACAAATGTGTCTGTTGAAGTCGAATTATTAGAAACCCCAATTGTATGTTCATCTAATATTAAAATGGCCACCGAAGAAATCAGACGCTCTCTTGAAGCAAAAGGACTTCAAGTTGCGGATCACCCTGTGAGGGGTATGGAACAAGAAGGCCTTGGACTTCTCATCGGAGGAGACTACTATTGGAATATTGTGTCAGGACACACAGAGAGATTGGATAACGGACTTGTAGCAGTAGAGAGCAAATTCGGATGGTTGATTCAAGGAACTGTGTCCATCCCTGTAATGTGCGTGACAACTGAAACAGTGGAGGTAAATGCTCCGCATCTCTGCGTCAGCGAGGATCAAGCACTGACTGACCAGCTGCGTAGTTTCTGGGAGACCGAATCGTTGGGGATCACGGACATTAAACAGAGCCCAGAGACAGACGCGCTGTGGAAGTTTGAGCAGTCAGTAAAGTACCAACAAGGTAGATATGAAGTTAGTTTACCTTGGCGAGAAGAGAATATTAATATGGCTACTAACTACTGTACTGCTAGAAATTGTTTGAATGGCCTAGTAAAACGTTTTCATAATAATGATGAATTGTATGAGCAATATGATTAAAGTAATGCAAGAATATCTGGCTGAGGGAATTATTGAAGATGTAACAAATGTTGAGACAGAAAACCCAGTGTATTATATGCCCCATCATCCCATAATCAAAGAAAGTAGGACTACAACAAAGTTACGAATTGTGTTTGACGTGTAACCCACTTCAGAGTATGTACACCCTAGGTTCGTAGGAGCTGAGAAGTACAGTAATAACCAAGCAACACAGGTATAGCGTTTTGAAATTTGTAAATTCTTTAGTTCCACAAAATAGTTCAAACACTTTACAACAATTGTGTGCACACTACCTATGGGCCCAAATTAAATTTAGAATAGCATAAGATGTCCTTTTTGAAAATGTTCCTTGGGAGTCGTCCTCAAGAATCCCAGAGTTCAATCCAGAATTTGAGTCAGTCAAAGGGGAATAGTCAAAGTCAAGGGTAAATAGTCAAAAAGTAAAATCTCGTTGGTGCCGGTTTGTTCAACTGACACGATCCTAACACAGGCTCCCAGAATGCTGTGGTGGAGGTTCACTGTTCCTTGGAAGGCTCGCCATCTATGGATCAATAGTTCACCTGGTATGATTCAAGGACTGGAGCTTCTGGGACTTCTGCTCGCCTCATGAAAAGACCTGACCTATATATATAGAACAGGTTCAGTCCAGGATCTATGATATCAACTAGTTCTTGAAGTGTTGTACAACATTATATCACTGTTCAGAAAATATCATATAGTTCACATGAAGAACAATAGCTATTTTAACTATTAACAGAATATACCATTTTAACCTTATGTCATTACAACTGAAATGTAATGATAAAAACACATTGTAGTAATGAACTTTTCCTTTCTGCTTTTAATCCCTTTTTACTTAGGATTTTTTAGATTTTGAATCAAAATAATTGAAATACAGTTTTTAATTGAAAACCATATATATGAACTTCAGCCTTTGCTGATTTAACCACTTTAAATAGCTTAAAATGATATTTTATATTCACTTATATGTAACTTTAACCTTTAGTCACATATATACCACAAAACAAAATGTTACAAGAGCATTTTTTTTTTGTAATACATGCCAAATTAGTTGACAATTCTCCCTAAACCATGAAATAAATGTCTTATCATGTTACATTCCTTCAAACAACCGAAAATGTTTGAATAATCACTAACTGGAGCTAGCATGTCCACCTCGTGGTTTTTCCACACACACAATCATTGAACACTTTAGCTCACCAAGAAAGGATTTCCAGTACGAGAATCCAGGACAGATAAAAGCGATTTCTGGATGGTTCTCCAACTTCTAAAACAAAGTATACATGTGTTTACATAACGAACTAAATCATATTTAACTGTTAGCAAAACAACAGTTCTTCATACCTTTTCTTCTCAATCTTTTTTTTAACTCGTGTGAGAACCCGAAGCAGTGCTCCATCCGTTTCTAGCGATGTCTGTTAATGGAAGTATTTTAGCGTGCTACTTCCAGTTTCCCACAAAATAAAATGTATTTTTCAAAATAAACCCCCCATCACTCATAAATGTAAAGTATGGATAAATAATGATAATAACCGAATACAATTAACTGGTTAACCCTTTTTAGGCGGGTTACAGACGCGTCATCCCATGAGCGAGAAAGCCGCTCACTTAACGAATGTCTCTTTACGGGACCAAATCTGAACCCTGACTTGCTAAGCATTTTGATAAAATTCAGGCAGCATAGAGTGGCTATGATGGCAGACATAACGAAGGCCTTCTTACAAATTGGCTTGAATGAAATAGACAGAGATGTGCTTAGATTCTTGTGGTTCAAAGAGAGACCCAGCCCTCATGAAGACCTTAAGGTGGCGATAATGAGAATGAGGCGTGTGCCATTTGGTGCATCAGCAAGTCCCTTTCTATTGGCTGCAACTATTAGACAGCACCTTAAGACATATGAAGGGAAATATCCCGAAGAAGTCAAAGTGCTTGATGAATGTCTATATGTGGATGATTTCATAACAGGAGCGGATAATGTGGAAAATGCACTCAAATTATCTCAGAGAGCCAAAGAAATAATGTCAAGTGCCAGTATGAAACTATGCAAATGGAACACAAATTCCTCTGAGTTGCAAAATGAATGGAAACAACAAAATAAGGAGGAAATGGTGGAAATCAAAGGCCCAAATCCACTTAAAGTTCTTGGTCTAACGTGGAACAGAGATACTGACCAATTCATGTTTGATCCCAAGGAATTGATTGACTTTTTGCAGAACAAAAGAGACACAAAACGAGGGGTCTTACAAGCAGCTGCGCGCATCTTTGATCCCATTGGCTTTTTGTCCCCTTTTTCCATTCGAGTCAAATGTCTATTTCAGGAAATGTGGGAGAGAGGAGTTACATGGGATGAAGATCTTCCCAGTGATCTTGCGCAAACCTGGCATCAATGGTGCTCAGAGATACCCTATGTGAAAAGGATAAATATCCCACGTCGTTATGATAATGATAAAGAAATGAAATGTGATGAAACGAGTGGAAATACAATGACTGAGCATGAGATTCATGTATTTACAGATGCCAGTGAGAAGGCCTACTGCGCTGCGGCATATCTGCGGTGCGTAAAACGAAATGGAGAGTGTACAACCAGTCTGATCGCTTCCAAAACCAAAGTCGCTCCATTAAAGAAAATGACACTACCCAGATTGGAGTTAATGGGAGCGCTTATTGGAGCGAGACTTGGGAAATTCATATCAAATAATTTGAATGTGAGTGAAAATGAAATGTATTTCTGGACTGACTCGATGATAACTTTTCATTGGATTAGAGTAGTTCCAAACGGTGGAAATCGTTTGTGGAGAATCGAGTAAGTGAAATTCAGAGTCTGACTTCACCAGAGAACTGGAAACACTGCTCTGGAAAGGAGAATCCAGCTGACTGCGGAACGCGTGGAATGAGTGCCCAAGCGCTTCAGGAGGAGAAGCTTTGGTGGCAAAGGCCGGAGTGGCTGAAAGACAGCGCGGCACAGACGCCCTGAAAACCGAACCTCAAGTCATGAATGAAAATGATGTGATGGAATATGTCGTTCAGAACACGACTGATCCAAACTGCACAGTCGCCCCACTGTTTGACTTGAGCCGGTACAGCGGATTAAACAGAGTTTTGAGAATCACAGCATGGATACAGCGTTTTGTGCATAACGCACGGACACAGGAAAAACGCAATGGACAACTGTGCACAGAGGAGATTCAGCAAGCAGAACGGTACTGGATCAAGCGAGCTCAAAGTGACAGTTTCCCAAAGGACATGAACAGTCTGTTGAAAAATATTGATGTGGACAGGCATTCAAAGATCATTTCACTAAAACCATTCCTGGATGAATGTGGAGTTCTGCGCGTAGGAGGGAGATTGCAGGAAACGAACTGGTCCTTTACCCAGAAGCATCCGTACATCTTGCCAGGTAATGATGGATTTTCAGAGCTTTTGATCAGAAATGCACATGTAGAGGTGATGCATTCAGGCCTACAAGCCACTCTTAATCAATTGAGAGAGGCGTACTGGATACTGAAATCCAGACAGACGACCAAGAGTTCGGTTAAGCGTTGTTTGATTTGCAGATGCGCACGCGTAAAAGCGGGCCAACAGGTCAGTGCACCGTTGCCAAAAGAGCGCATTAATGAGGCCCAAGCCTTTGAAATCACTGGGGTTGACTTTGCTGGTCCAGTTTATGTGAAACCAGAAAATAAGAAGGCATATATTGCTTTATTCACCTGCGCTGTAACCCGAGCCGTGCACTTAGAACTTGTTTCTGATTTGACCACTGACTCATTCCTGCTTGCCTTTAAAAGGTTTATTGCTAGACGCGGTATCTGCAGTGTTATATACTCTGATAATGCAAAGACCTTTAAGAAAGCTGAAAAGGATTTGAAATTCCTGTAGACATTGATGAACAAGAAAGAAATACAGGAATTGTTTACAACAAAGAGGATTATATGGAAGTACATCGTAGAGCGTGCTGCTTGGTGGGGAGGCATGTGGGAGCGTTTGGTGAGATCAGTTAAGACGTGCTTACGTAAAGTACTGGGGAGGTCTTATCTCGAGTTTGAGGAACTCCAAACTCTGATCTGTGAAGTGGAGGCTGTGATAAATTCCCGCCCCCTTTCCTACCTGCACACGGACAGCAGTGAACCTTCACCCCTCACACCTGCTCATTTCCTGACAGGACAAAGGATCACTACCCTTCCTTCCTATCCGTTACATGATTCCAGTTTAGGGAAAAAAAACGCCACCCATCTTAACAAGAGATTACAGTATCGGCAGAGGCTAAGCACTCATTTCTGGAACCGGTGGAAAAAAAAGAGTACTTGATGGAACTGCGTTCTGTACACCATGTGAGTAACCCAATTAATCGATCTATACCATTCAAAGTTGGGGATGTTGTATTTATCCATGATTATAAACATCCCAAACATACGTGGAAGATGGGGGACGTATTGATGAGAAATTCATGGGAAGAGACGGTAAAATCAGATCATGTGCTGTCCGATTGACGTCTGGATTTGTGTTTAGGAGACCTGTACAGCTACTTTACCCGCTGGAAGTGGATGAACATTGACTGAGGACAAGTTCATCGGGCCGGAGTATGTAGTGGCTATATTGCATGTCCCTAATTATTGTCGTTGCAGCTTGTTTAGCTCTACAAATGGAGCCGTTCCCTCTGCAGTAAGGAGTTTAACCGGGTGTGACGCATGTCTCCATATATGGACGTACCCTGTTGAAGTGGGCGTGGACTAATGGGATTCCCCAGGATAAAGGAACTAGTGACGTGTCGCGCGGGAGCGCACAAACAGACTCCATACTGCCTTTGTTCCCAGTCCCCTTTCCCTGCGCTTATTAGAATTGTAAAGTAATAGGCAATAAAATGATTTCATGCATCAAGAAAACTCTTCTCATGGGATTCTTTCCTTGTACTTAACACCTGTCTCGCTAACATTGCTACCTATAAGCGTTGTACAAGGAATGTTTTACAATCCACCCGCCACTGTGGCTGGCATACAAGGCAAAGTCACCCGCCACTTTGAAAAAAATACCCGCCATTGGCTGGTGGCGGGTGCTAATTTCTAGGGCTGCCACCTCTTAGTCGATTAGTCGACTAATTGGTCGTTTTGTTCTTAGTCGACTAAGAACTTCTTTAGTCGAGGACAGCCCTACTAATTTCCCACCCTGTGTGTGTGTGTGTGTGTGTGTGTGAGAGAGAGAGAGAGATCAGGACACAAATAGGAGATCGACTTTTTCCCTGGTAACAATTTAGCCAGGATTTTCCACACCATGGTTACTGTATGCAAGGGGAATTTATCTTTAATTTATGCTTTCTTTTATTCTTGCAGCCTACATCATGCGCTGTGGAACACTTGATGGATGGACACCTGTGGAGAAGGCCAAGGTCAAAAAAGCCTTGATTAACAAATGCCGCATGAGGACCACAAAGACATAGACACTACATTCTACATTCTCTAGCACACTAGAGAGGTGGAGATATGTTTTTATTTATGTTTATATTTAAGTTCTTGCTGCTAATGTTGCCAAAAAGTGCTGTTTTTGAAAGTGCTGTTTGAAAGTGTCAGACATTATGGATAAGATCTCTACAGACAGAGACCTTTTTGTTAAAGAGATCCTTTACGTTTAACATGAAACTCATTCAACAATCACCATTGTGGTTCAAATAAACCCTTATTTCACCCTTTTACACATGGAAATATGCTGGCTGTATACCACTAAACTTACCGTTTATTTAAACGAGTCTGGTGGGTTTGGCAATAGAGATCTGGGTTTGGCGCTGTTTCGGAGTAAATGTTATAATGTTGTTTTTGCCGCTGACGGGCTCAGATTATTTGTTGAAAGTGTCCTTGATTTTTTTTCATTTATGGATATATAAATATATATATGCCTCATATATTGCTCAATATTAGCTCTGGTACTGCAAATTTTCTTTTCCTAAGGAGAACAAAATGAGCCATTAACGAGACTGGCTCATTTTATCTCCATCACGTCTCAAGTATGACTCCTGCAAATATTGCTCTGTCTCACCTATTTCTCCTAGTGAATTTTAGGAGCAACATATAAGACATGGGTCAGACAAAAATGAGAACAAAATGAGCCATTAACAAGACTGAGCAAGTTATCTCCATCACGTCTCAACTATGACTCCTGCAAATATTGCTCTGTCTCACCTATTTCTCTTTCTTTAGGAGCAACATATAAGAAATAGGTCAGACAAAACTTAAATAAAAACGAGGCTGAACTGAGAATCACAGTTTTGTCTCCTGAGCTGTAGAATAGCAACCATTGAGCAATACAATTTTCCTCTGGGTAGCGGCCAAACCACACCTGCTGTTGTAAAGGTCATTCTGCATGAGGCTTTTCCGGTGTTACACCAAAATCTGTGACCCGCCTGAATAGACCTTGTCGGCATTACCGGGAACGCCCACTAAAACCTACTTTTCGTTTATGCCGTGGGGTAAAACAAACCATTCTAATTAATGAGCATGGACTAGGGCTGCATGATTATGGCCAAAATGATAATCATGATTATTTTGATCAATATTTATTTATTTCAAGAGATTTTATTTCATAAGACCCCATTTATTTATTTCAAGAGACTTTTATTTCATAAGCCTACATTTATTTATTTCAAGATACTTTTATTTCCTAATGCCACATTTATTTATTTCAAGAGACTTATATTTTCCTAATGCCACATTTATTTATTTCACTATTATTTCGTATATGCAAATCAGGGGGCGTGGCTATCTCTCACATTCAGAACAGAGCCGTGGGCAAAAAAAGGCTGGCGAAGTGAGAGTGCAACACGACCGGCAGTTTGCGGTGCTGTGTGCCCAGCCCACAGTCACCTATTCTGGGGTAACTAGACCAACTAGCGCCCCAGCTAACAATTTTTGGTTCCCAGAACGTTCAGGGAACGTTCGTTTTTGGTTGCGCGAACGTTCCCTGAAGGTTAGGTTTGGTTGTGTTTTGGTTGTGTTTTGGTTATTATGGTAAGTTGGTTGAACGTTCTGGGAACGTTCGTTTTTGGTTACATCGAACGTTCTCCGAACGTTCTCCGAACGTTCCCAGAACGTTCCCAGAACGTTGCAACCTTTAGAGAAAGTTCCCCTAACGTTCCCCTAACGTTGCAACCTTTAGAGAACGTTCCCCTAACGTTGTAACCTTTATAGAACGTTCCCCTAACGTTCCAACCTTTAGATAACGTTCCCCTAACGTTCCCCCACCGTTACAACCTTTAGATAACGTTCCCCTAACGTTCCCCCACCGTTGCAACCTTTAGATAACGTTCCCCTAACGTTATTTTTTACAATCCCATAACCTTTAAAAAACTAACAACCATGGTACCAAAAAATAAAAAAAACATTTTTATATAAGAATCCGTTTTATTTGCCATATAGACACATACTGCACAAGAGAGACAACATACATATAGGCACATTAACACAATATATTGTATAAATGTAGAATGCAAATCTGCCCTACAAAGGAAAAACATGTTTGGGCAAAAATGAGTTAATGTCACTTTTGGGGTATTTGAGACCTCCTTTATCATGTGAATAAATATCGTGAGTCAATTTCATTGTTTTAACAAAAAAAAATAAAGACAACCGTAACATCCAAAACCATACGAGAAACCACAGCAGAACACCGTAACAGCTGTTACGGATCTCTGCACGCTGAAGTTGAGTGGTCGGACTTTGTTTAGCCAGGCATCAAGAGAGAGAGGTTACTGTACCGCCGTGATCTTACTGTACTCTAACCTCGTCATAGCCAACTTTGCCGCTTTTAATTGTCCACGTAACATACACATGACATATCAAATAAAGTGATGATTCCTATTCTGTCAGTGACAGCCCGGAGCTAGCTACATTGCTAGCTACAGCGCTAACATTGATTCTGACACACCTCCTCACTTGGCGGAGCCTCACATCAGACGCTGAAAACCAGTTATTAAATACACAGCTGGCATCCTACCTTTCCATGCAATCCGATATAATCCATGGAAGATATAATCCATAGCAATGCACGTCATCTGCTGTATCCACAACAATCCATACGTGTTTGAGCCATATTTCCTTCTTGCAGGTGTTCATGTCAAATCTCACAGATCCATAAATCCATAAAAGCACTAAGCTAGTTATTGCTAACGTCCGTACAAAGTATGCTAACCTAAATGTTATCTCATAATTAAAAAGTAGTAATCCAAGTCGTGCTTGTTGACTGTGCATCTTGGCAGTTTGGTGGCCCTTAGTGTTAAACATTATATATTTATTGTTAAACAATAAATATACCTTTGTATTCAATTATAATTAAATTATCTTTATTGAGAAAATACTTCTTGTATTTTTTCATACTGTACTGCAAAGTTACTTATCTGTCATACTGTCAAACTGTGTTAGTGTTGCCACACTATCCTGATCATTATAGCAGTAAATAGGAACAAGCAAAGCTTTTCTATATAATTTAAAACAAATACCATGATGACTAGACCTTGGTTAAGTGTTCTTATAATGGACGCAAGTATGGTGAACAGTAAGCAAATATTGATTATATGTCAGTTACTGCCTTTTGCCTTTGCATGACTCCTTGTTTTTGGCACATGATACAAAGGAAGAGTACAGGAACTGCCAAACAAGGGTCAAAGGTCAATTTTGAGCGCAAGCTTTTTTGCATACAAACATCTCTTAATTATAGCAACTAGTTGTCAAATTTTGGGAGTTTAACCTATAATACTTTTGTCTGGACAAAACAGAAACTTTAAAGTCATTTTTCTCAGTTTCACACTAGCAAGTTAAGGTCTTTTGTCTTTGCAGGGCAGAAATGTAGTGTGCAAGATGCATATTGGAATGATAAAGTATGTAATGTGTAGGTGAATGGCCAAAGTGGGGATGACCCCACTTATCAGCAGTTCAGGAGAGTGATGGCAGAGGGAAAGAAGCTGTTCTTGTGTCTGGTTGTTTGTGTGCAGGGATCTGTAGCGCCTGCCAGAGGGGAGGAGGCAGGAGGATGGCAGCAGTGTAGAAGATGGCCAACAGCTCTCGTGGTAGGCCATGCTTCCGCAGTTGCCGTAGGAAGTACATCCTCTGCAGAGCCTTTTTAAGGATGTTGGACTCCCTCTTCAGGTCCTGGGAAATGATGGAGCCCAGAAACTTGAATGAGTCGACCTTTGACACTAGGCTGTTGGATATTGTGAGGGGGAGCACTGGGGGTCCTCCACGTCTGCTGCAGTCAGCGCGGGGAAGTTTTTCTGAGAGGCCGCTAGAGTAGCAAGAAGAAGCAACGTTACAAGTCAAATTAAAACCCCTTATCAGCCAAGCTACGCATAATACTGATGTGAACAATAAAATAACACCTGCCTGTTATAACCCTGCAGATTGTCAGGTCCTGGAAGGCCTTTGTCTTTCTGCCCTGCAGGCTATACGGTTTTACAACGTCATTGGTTGAAAGGTTGTCAGAAAAAGTTGCTGTAAAACAGATATAGAAATACAAATTACACATGTAGAACAAAGTGGAGAGCTTGTGCAATCTCATTTTGTAAGAGAAGTCAGTTCAGTAATAATGATATTTTAATTTATGCAATTATATAGTGTTATCTTAGGGCAGGGTATGGCCACTTAATTACCATTTTGTTCCTCCTCTCCTGTTGAACTCCTGCAGCTCGATGACTGTTGAGCAGGGCGACAGCAACACGTCATCGACTGGAGCAGAGGGAGGTGACTGGGAGCTCCTTAAGAGCATGAGCAGCTCATCCATCTTTTCCTCAAATGTGTCCATCCGCTGTGCCATGCGGGTAATACGAGGTCCTCATGGCTATGGAATAATTAATAGTTTTAGTTGTTATACATTATAACAGTCACGTGATATGCACCAGGTTGAATTTCAGTAGTTACATGGTAGGAAATATGACTGGTTTCTTAAATGCATGCATAAATGTTAACTTACGCTCTGTCCTGAAATGCTTTCTTGCTTGTGGAATGGATTGATCTGAAATAAAAGACCATACAATTTGTACTGATTGCAAAAAGAATATATGAAGTGTAAATAAGGTAGTCTGTACTTAAGGTCTTACCATGATTATCTAAATAAACGATGGATGTATTTAGACAACCAAGGAGGTGTAATCATTATGTTATGCTAGGTTAGCCTGCAGTTTTGTGAACAGAGCTTCTGTTAATATATCCATGGCTTTATATCTCATCCACGTTACAGGCTTTACAGCATACAGCCTCGGATGTATCGTAAGATAAGTGTTTAAACCTAAACCCACATCGGCTCTTAGGGACATGTAAGATATTACGTTAACGTTAGCTAGCTAGCTACCTAGCTAGTTAACTAACTCCATTGTTTAGCTTGATAGCCCCGGCAGTTTTGGGAAACGCTAATGATGTTAAATCCATGTAACGGGCTTTACAGCAGCCATCCCTCGGATGTATCCTAAGATAATACCATGGATGTATTAATAGAACACATGGTGAATTACAGCCTCCAGTTTGGACGTGCATTCAGTGAGTCCGACTGAGTTCAGCTCGACTAGCTGTATAGCTAATGCTGGCAACCATGTCGGAGCTTTCTTTAAGGTGTATACCAAAATCTCTCACCTTGTTGTTCACGTTCCTTATGGTGGTTAAAACATCACCGAGGGAAGGTTCAGTCTCTGTGGCCAACTTTGATGTATCCTCCACAGTAGGGCTAGCAGCTTAGCTAGCTGTGGAAAGCTAACTTGTTTCCCGCGTTAGCATACGGGCTAGCAGTCTTGAGCGGAGGAAAGTCTTTACGGTTGACAGCCGACAATGTCCTTCTTGGTATCTTCGTCCTACCTTGCGTTATAACACCGTCGGTGAAGTGTAGTCAGCATAGGTTTTAGTCAATGGCAGTATTTCAGTTCAAATTTGGGACCAAGCGAACGGATCTTTTGTCTGTCCTGTTAGCCAGGTGTGTGTACCGGTGTTGTAAACGGAAGTCTAGTCAGGACTTGAATCGGTCCCCTGAGAGCGAGGCACTGTCTTCCCCTACTGGCGGGGGGGAGTAACGGTAGGATCAGAGTGATAGAGAAAGACATATCTCTATGGCTCTGGGTAGGATTTGTACACTGGACTGAGACATTTGTTAGAAATGAAACAAGTGAATTTTCTTAGTTGTGAAAATCGTTCTATTGATAGATTCTGTTTTGATAGATTGATAGATGTTTTAAGTATTTTCACCTAATACAGGTAAAAAAACGAAATCAAGCACAAGTATTGTTTTTAACAAAATTGTTATCAGCCTAAAAATAATTTTATTCTCTTGCTATGTTGTTTATCTTACTTCGATTTTATAAGACCAATAATTGTTGCGTGAATCTAAATCAAGTGACTGCTAGGCTACTTCAAAAAACTTAAATGGAGCTGTTAAAAAATAAACATTTTCAAAACCGCACTCAGAACAACCAAAAACAACCAAACGGGAACGTTGTGTGGAGGTAACAGTGCAACCACAGGAGAACGTTCCCGTTGGTTGGTTCCCCTAACGTTTAGGGAACGTTATAACCATGAGGGAACATTCCCTAAACGTTAGTTTTTGGTTTGGTTCGAACTAACCTTTAGAGAACCAAAAACTAACGTTCCCCAACGTTCCCTAAACGTTCTGTGTTAGTGGGGGCTGACCTAACGGAGCACCACGACCGGCAGTTTGCGCTGCTGTGTGCCCAGCCCACAGTCACCTATTCTGGGGTAACTAGACCACCAACTAGCGCTGACCTGACAGCACCGCAACAGGCAGCTCGTGGTACTCTGTCCACTGCGGGTTGACACGACAGCTGAGGCGTTGTTAAGTGAGCTAGCGGGCAAACGACTGCTCTAATTCACATTAAACTGAACATTTCCATTGAAGGTGAAGTGAGACAGGTGAATGGGACTTTTTCTCGAAGAGAAACGGGTATCTCTCTCTCTCCCCCGCCAGTGTGTGTGTGTGTGTGTGTGTGTGTGTGTGTGTGACCTCCACCTCACATTGGGTTCTCCAAGCGACGAGCTAGCAGCCCCGGCAGACGCTAGCTTGTTCTGAATGTGAGAGATAGCCACGCCCCCTGATTTGAATATAAGAACTTGAAATAAATAGGAGAATTAAATAAATAAATGTGGCGGGGGTGGTGATGGCGCAGTGGATATGACACATGCCTTTGGTGTGGTAGACTCCCGCTGCGATAAATCAACCAATGTGTCCCTGAGCAAGACACTTAACCCCTAGTTGCTCCAGAGGCATGCGACCTCTGACGTATGTAGCAATTGTAAGTCGCTTTGGATAAAAAGCGTCAGCTAAATGACATGTAATGTGGCATTAGGAAAATAAGTCTCTTGAAATAAATAAATGTGGCATTAGGAAAATAAAAGTCTCTTGAAATAAATAAATGGGGCATTAGGAAAATAAGTCTCTTGAAATAAATGTGGCATTAGGAAAATAAAAGTCTCTTGAAATAAATAAATGGGGACTTATGAAATAAAAATCTCGAAATAAATAAATGTGGACTTATGAAATAAAAGTACCATGAAATAATTAAATTTAATTATGTATTTATTGCCTCATTTATTTATTTCATAATGTATTTCAAAGGCATATTTATTTATTCATGTATTTATTCATTTATTTATGTATTTAATCATTTATTTAATTGTGAATAAAATGGCATTCCATATGACCGCTTTCCATACATGCACGTTTGCCGCAAGGTATCTACCTGACGAAATAGCAACGCGGATTTCGTGGCTACTTACTCACTGCTACTTACATGTCTGCGTTGCGCTCTGATGCTCCGAAACCGCGCGTTAGAAGCAACATAAACATTGCTGCATGTCACGCTAGTAAACACTAATAACACGTTACACAGCAGGTAACGTTAGCCTACCGTTAGCCACAGTAGTAACTGGATTAAACACGGCTAAAATGCTGACAGCTAAACAATGTAGTGTGACAGGATTCCAACAGCAGGACGTCAAACAGTCTGCTGCTAAAGCTATGAGCTAAAGACACAAACTAGCACTGGTCACTGCTGTTGTTAGAAAAACAAAACAGACGGGACAAAATGTTGCGTTTACTGGTAAACTGATAAATATTGTGACCGGCTTGTGATGACCGACTGCTATCTGTTGTGGAATTTTCCTCACGTTACTCTGTCCTCTGTGACTGTCTACGTCTAGAAACTAAGCTGCGCGGTACAGGGAACAACTCTGATTGGCTCATGGAGGCACGTGATCAGACAGTGGTTTACGCTAGATTGGCTTTGCAAAAACTTTGATTAGGAGCGTTCTATGAGCAGAATGAAGCATTTTAAATATTGCTCGATCACGCAAATTTGATCGTGGGAAGCCAAAGTTGTGATTGTGATTAAAATTTGATTAATTGTGCAGCCCTAGCATGGACCTTGTTAGCAGTTCATCTTTACTCTTTGTCATATACGATTGTTTTTTGTTTGGTACAATGCTGAAAAGTAGCTGTGTGGCATTCTGTACCCAAATAATATAAAAAAAAATCCTGTTCTTAAAGGTCCCATGACATGGTGCTCTTTGGATGCTTTTATATAGACCTTAGTGGTCCCCTACTACTGTATCTGAAGTCTCTTTTATATAGACCTTAGTGGTCCCCTAATACTGTATCTGAAGTCTCTTTCCCGAAATTCAGCCTTGGTGCAGAATTACAGCCACTAGAGCCAGTCCCACAATGAGCATTCCTTAGGATGTGCCATTTCTGTGTCTGTAGCTATTGAGCTGTGAGGACTGAGCTTCCTCTTCATCATCTTCACTCTTTACAGGGACAGGAGTGAATGGGAACTTGGTGATATCAGCCTCCTCCAGCTGTTGAAACTGCTCTCCCTCCTGACTGCTCCACAGTTCCACCAGTTCCTCTTTAATATGTTTGTGTGTGTGTGTGGTGGTGGTGGTGGTGGGGGGGGGGACTCACACTGGACAAAAACACACACCAGGGCTGATAAAATGTGCAATAAAACATGTGACTGTGCAATTAGTGTAAATACATTTTACTATTTCATATTTACTCTCTTTAATTATTTTTATTAGTGTGTGTTAACGTGTCCTCTCCTTTTATCCCTTGCTGCTGTAACAGTGTGAATTTCCCTATTTGTGGGATTAATAAAGAATTTTGAATCTTGAATCAGTTGAATCTTTTGTCACAAACACTGCAGTATGAGTTCTGATGTGTGTCTTCAAGTGTCCATTTTCAGTGAAACCTTCACCACACTCCGAGCAGCTGAAAGTTTCCTGTGTGATTTCTCATGTGTGACTGTAAATTTTCACTCTGGGTAAAAGATTTATTACAAACTGAGCAGCTAAACGGTTTCTCTCCTGTGTGGATTCTCATGTGTGTTTGTAAACCTCCACTCTGGGTAAAAGATTTCTTACAAACTGAGCAGCTAAAAGGCTTCTCTCCTGTGTGGATTCTCATGTGTTTTTGTAAATCTCCACTCTGGGTAAAAGAAGTATTACAAACTGAGCAGCTGAAAGGTTTTTCTCCTGTGTGGATTCTCATGTGCATCTTTAAAGCTCCACTGTGTGTCAAAGATTTCTTACAGACTGAGCAGCTGAAAGGTTTTTCTCCAGAATGAGTCATCATGTGGGTCTTCAGGGTTCCACGTTCAGTGAAAGCTCTACCACACTCAGAGCAGCTAAAAGATTTTTCTCCTGTGTGAGTTTTCATGTGTGACCGTAAACTTCCTTTCCGTGTAAAAGATTTCTTACAAACTGAGTAGCTGTAAGGTTTTTTTCCTGTGTGACATTTCATGTGTGGTTTCAGATCTGCCTTGCAGGCAAATGTTTTCCCACAGTTAGAGCAGCTAAATGACCGCTGTCTTGTCTCTTTCCAAAAATCACTATCAACACTGTCATCAGTCTCTGGTTGTAAAAGTGGATGTGAGTTCCTGGCTGGTTCTGGTCCTCCACAGTCCTCTCCATCAGCTTCTGTTTTCATGTGTTGAGTTTGTCTTTGATGAAGCTGTGAGTTCTGAGCTTTCTCTTCATCATCTTCACTCTTCACAGGGACAGGAGTGAATGGGAACTTGGTGATATCAGCCTCCTCCAGCCCTTGAAGCTGCTCTCCCTCCTGACTGCTCCACAGTTCCTCCTGTTCCTCTTTAATGTGTGGGGGGGGCTCTGGCTCCTGCTGGTCCACACTGGAGCTACACTCCTGCTGCTCCTCTTCACCAACAATCACTTTAAGAACATCTGGAGGTAAAGCTGAAACACAGACAGACAGCCGTTAATGGGAGTCTCAGCAATACTTTGCTAATTGGCTGATTTCACTGTGATAAGGAAGCAGCTTCATAATGAAATCATCTGATTTATCCCAGGTCTCCAAAGGTCATCACACAAAACTGAGCTATCACTACCACCCTTAAATAAACTCATTCCTCCACTCTGCTCCAGCTGGTGGTCGAGATGAAAACTCAAGGCCTGCGGGCCAAATTTGGCCCCTCGCAAATTTTGATGACCTGACCTGAATACCAATTTAGGTTCACAATGAATTTTGGCCCAACTAGTTGTGCGCCAAACCAAAAAGACACAAAACTGTTTTTCACACCGTAATTACACCAACACACAGAAATCTTTGTTTCGCTTGATTTACTAAATTCTACGATGGCTAAGAAACTTTTTTGCTGACTTTTTTAGGGCTTTAAGTCGACCAAGCTGTCAGTGAAATACTATAAGAGACATGCGATAACATGTTAATAAACTATACATGTCTGGCCCTTGATGAGATTCTCATTTCCTGTGTGACACCCCTGGCTTAGAGTATGTGTCAACTCCCGCTGACATCTGGACTAGCCACAATACAAGCTTTTTAGGCATGACTGTGTCATGAACCAGCTCAAATTCAAGACAAAACAAGAGAGACCACATAGAATTAAGGATTAAATTAAAGCCAATTTATTTAACCCATAATAAATCTTACTGAAAACTAGTCATCGACTGATTATCGGGCCGTTTTTTTTGGCAGTTTGCAGATTATCTGTATTGGCGTTTATTTGCCTGATAACCGATATGTTAATGAATTAAAAAGTGTTCTACTTTGGCTCTACTACAGCTCTGTGTCTGTCCCTCTGCTTCGGCTTCACGCACCACTGAGTCTGACTTAATGTCCCGCCCACAACACTGTCTGATTGGCTAGATGTTGTACGAGTAATAGCCAATCAACAGGCAACCTCGCTGCTAACAGCCAATCAACACTCATCAACCTCACAGCAGCTGACATGCAGCAGCCTGGAGCAAAAGCATCTCCTTCTGTGTGCAGTTCGTCCCACTACGCTTCAAAAAGGTAAGACTGCAGGAATTTCTAAAGTTAAAAACATTATAATCTTTCACACTAAAGTTGCAAAAA
Organism: Perca schrenkii; assembly: GCA_025617405.1. Taxonomy (NCBI): domain Eukaryota; kingdom Metazoa; phylum Chordata; class Actinopteri; order Perciformes; family Percidae; genus Perca; species Perca schrenkii. The sequence continues at coordinate 37,262,541 of CM046793.1, forward strand.
CACCCCCAACCCTGTGATCTATTTCTATAATGACAAGCTTGCCATGCAGGATATATCACTTAAAAAGCCACTTTTGGTGGTGATAGCGTTAGCTTGCAGTGTTACTGTAACTACACCATTAGCATTATTAATATAGAGCGATAGTTACATATTTTAAGTAACAAAGCTAGTGGTGAGTTAACATAACTACTTTCATTTCTCACTGTCTCTCTCTCTAAAATCTCACTGCAGATGGATAAAAAAAATTTATAATTTTATATAACTGAGTCTTATGTTGAAAGTTGTATTAAATAATTGCTTAAAGCATTTAAACAAAGTTTAAATTTTCATGTTCACTGTAAATGCATATCAGTTCTAAAATATTGGTTATCGGTTTCATTAACTACTAATAATCTCCATCAGCCGTAAAAGCAGTATCGGTCGATCCCTACTGAAAAGTATTATTAAAAATGTATATCTGTATTATCTGTGGCGTGAGTGAGTGCATGAGTGTAGATGAATGTGTGAAAAACCAAGCAAACAGAAGTCAAACTACAACCTAAACCTAAAACAAACACTGTTTGACCAGTTTTCATAAAGTTTCCATATCAGACAATTTGGGTTTATTACAACAACATGACATAGATGGTTGCGTAAAATTAATGATCATTTCACTACTTTCATTGAATTTGGGTGTTTTATTCAACTTTATAGCATTTTGAAAAAGAAATTACACAGGAAACTTGAAAAAAAAGAACAAAAACGTAAAAAATAAAAAGCATGATCAGTCCGCGTACAGTAAAGGCAATGAGTCTGTTTTATCTTATTTGCCAGAAGTATATGCATTTCCCCGTTTTGATTAACAAAAAATGTATATTATGCATGAGTAAATAACAAAACTGATTAAAACAATAATATGAATATTTAAATAAATCAGCGGGAGAGTCAGGTACAGGCCAACTCTGGAGATACAACTGAGATTATCGCTCCTATTCACCGCTGGCACCTTGGTTATAAAACCCTTCAGCAAATGCAGATTCTACTGCCTAACATCTGCACGCTGCAAAGGAGGATACAGCATGTAAATCTGGAGCCAGAAGTTTTGGGGGTTAGTGTTTGAGATGCTGAGTGTTTAATAAAACAAATCCTCTCCACATAATATCAGGCTGAGGTTTGTGGGACAAAAAACAAGTGGGAACAAGTATGAATAAGATCAACAAAGTAGAGCCAGGAATATGGGGAATAGTATAATTGATTAATTAACAAAAAATATCCTCCACATATATCAGGCTGAGGTTAAGGATTCAATCATAGTGCATCAGGGTAAACAGCCGTGATAAGGGGTACCTTGGCAGCAAGAGTCAGACTAAGAAGGCAATTTCAACACAGCAGACTTCCTCACATAAGGTCATAACATCTAGTCCACTGCCAAACACCTTACTGGTTGCATGGATGTATTTGGCCTCTCCATCCCCGGCACACCGTCCGCAGCCTCCAGTCTCCTCTTATTTCAGCAGCCACCACCAGCAGCCGTCGCCAGCACCAGTAGGGCTGCTGGAATATGGAAAGAAATATGATCATTATTATTTCGGTCAATATTGAAATCACGATAATTTAACACGATTACTTGTTTACTTCTGGAAAAATGTTGCAATTATTGAACTTAAAAAAACAGTGGAAAACGTTAAATAAATCAACAGTAAAAAAAAAAAAAAAACTGTGAAATTTGTCTTAATACTTTTTCATATTTAAAATTATGTCATTGTCATATGTCACTTACTGATATTTTGTGTGTGGAATAACTTGTATTCATACATGAAATCCAACAGCCCTTTCAAGGGTATAATTAAACAAACGCAACCTTATACACAGTACTCAGCTGACTAAGCTAACACCGTCAGGTTCAGTAGATAAAACCTAAATAAAACCCGTCCTTAATCAACCTTAATGATCCTAGTAATCCAACATCAATAACTAACTAAATCAAAGGTGTCAGAGATTCACTCCTGAACTTCGTAATTGTTGGTGTAACGATACCTTCACAGCGGGCGAAGTCAAGCTAACAAACGAGCTAACAAACTAGCAGGCAATCGGTCGGCTACCAAGATAAAAAAATATATAATCACGCTGTGCACACATACAAATAAAGATCAGTATATGCTTCATAAAGGGCCTCTGATAAAATATAGAAAGTTGACAATTCAAAAGAGGTAGCTATTTAATCAACTTACCTCAGAAGTTACTTGACGGCCAGCAATGAAAGTGAATGGTGTCCGACGCCGTGAAGGGATTGTTTGGAACTATGCGAGGCTGCATACCCCGGAAGTAGGCGGGAAAAAGCGTACAACGTAGTCCAATGGGAGTGTCGCCACTCTGTCTTTCTCTATCACTCTGGACAGTGTATAAGGGTCTATCCAATGAATGCAGAGGCATTTTTTCCCTGGTTCTGTTGGAACACGCCCCATAATCACAGCCCAATGGAGCGGTTTCAGACCATAGACTGTCTATGTTTCAGACTCACATTCTGACTATAATCTGAGTAAGACCACGTCAGGCTAGATCTAAACCGTTCTACAGAGAAGAATGGCGTCACTGTTTTGAGATTTGCCAAACATTTGGGCCTTTTTTGAAGAAATGTAAATAGTTTGTCCTTTATATGAATTATAATGCTCATTATGTTTATTTTTGCACTGGATGACTCCAAATATGTAGGAGAACTGTTTTAGACAACACACATGCTTATGTAGCATTGCTGTGGGTGTAATATCAATAAATATGACATTATTATTTTGATTATTGGCAAAAGCGTCTGGACTTTTTTTGAAAAAATGTATGTATTTTGTCAACTGTTTTATCCAGTATCAATTCTAAATACTATCGGTCGATTAATCGGTTATCGGCAAATATGGCCCAACCTAACTATCGGTATCGGTAAAATCCACAATCGGTCGACCTCTAATTCTTAAACCAACATTTGATACATGAGTGTTACGTTCCGGTGCGCTGCGTATAGCGATGCGGTCAAAATTTGTGCTCCTCTGACTAACAACACACCTGTTACCTGTTAAAAGTTCCTACCTGAATAGACATGGGACTTTGAAATCACAATAGTGTCACACAAAACCTAAAAAATGGCTCTTACAGCTCTAGTTCTTTGGGTATTGACCCAAAAGTATGTTTTGGTTGGAACACAGCTTTATATATAGTTCTGTGTCGCAGTCAGTGAAGAATATAATGTACACTCTGTTTTCTCTCACTCCTTGTGTCCTCGGCTCAAATTTGACCCATTTTCAAAAAGTTTCTATATCAGAAATTTGGGTTTTCTTTCAACCAAATTTTGGTTAGTTCCCTAAAGCACTCTTCACGAGTAAAATAAATTATCAGTTCACTACTTTCATTTAAATTGGGTGTTTTAATAAATTGTATAGCCTTACACACAAAATACAGAAAATAAGCATCTCTCAACACATACTCTCATGCAACACAAAACATGATCTCACATACATTAGACAGGTGACTATATAGTAAGCACATTAACGCCTTCTTTCAGTGGCAGTTTTTAATTGAACAACCCTGTCCTCCCACCTCCAGCTAGCTAGCCGTGCTCTGCTCTTGTCAGCTCATCCTTCCGTTTCTTCCAGTATCAGATTCTACTGGGCTCAATGTCCAAACGTCTCGCAGCTTTTTCACCCGAGTTTTCCTCCACATACTTTAAAACTCTTTTCGTTTTGTTGTTAAAGTCCGTCACTAGCACCAGAGTCCGTCTTTCTCTGCTAGCACTAAATGAGCCCCGTGTTACATCCAGTGTAGCTACTGCCATCTGCTGGCACCTGTACGTTACTGCACACTACACTTGGCTGAGTTATACAGCTGAATAGGACAATAATCCAGAAAAACAAAGTGCGGAAAAAAGCTTGAATATCTTGTTGAATCTGTTAAATTAAATTGGTAGAAATGTACAATGAACTTGAAATTTATTTTGACTTAATATTATATGTAAGGCATTTAGGAGATTATCCACACTTTTTTTTCCCCGGCCTTAATTTGAGGCCGGCCTTTATTTGTCCGTGTTGACCGTGAGGCCCGGCTTTTAATTGACTCCCGGTTTTTATTTGAGGAAATACGGTAACATTGCAAAACCCAAATAGCCTACGTATTGCACAAATTACACATTTCCACATAACATATGCAGTACACAATGGCATATTGAACAATCCAACAGCCCATGTAACCACTAACATAGTGCATAACCCCAATAACCTACTTATTGCACGATGACATAGTGCACAATCCAGCCAGTCTACATGTTAAGCTTAATTAATTTAAAATTAAAACTTTTTTTCACCGTTTTGGTTGTCCTTTTTGGACACTTTTGTCGCTCCCCCCCCCCACCCCCGATGTTTTTGTCCCTTTTTTATATTTTTTTTCCTGGCATTTAGGCCTTTAGTGACAGGACAGCTTAGAAATGAAAGGGAAGAGAGGAGGGGGGGGTGTGTGTGTGTGTGTGTGTGTGTGGGGGGGATTACATGCAGGAAAGCTCCGCAGGTCGGAATCGTGCCGGCAACTTTGTGCGCTCACTCTACCACTAGGACACCCAGTTTTTTTTCACTTTTTCCTATGTCTTTGTCGATTTATTCAGCACCTTTTTACATTTTTGAAGCTTTTTCAGAAATTTTTGTCACTTTTTTCAACGTCCTTTTATCAATTTATTTCTCTCTAAATGCTAATTTATTGAATAAAGCAACCAAATTCAATGAAAGTAGGGAATTTATCATTTACTTTACTTGTGAAGAGCGTTGTAGATAACCATCCACGTTACTTTTCTTTGGAAATTTGGTTGAAAGAAAACTAAAAATTTTTATATAGAAAATGGGTCAAATTTGGAGGGTTAAACTGTGAAGATTGAGGGTGGATTACTCTGTGTGCGTTGTAGGAAAACATGTTTCTGGGGGTCTTGAGACGGTGAAGTGTGTTTTTCTAGAATGTAAAGAGTATAGTGTAAAAGAAAAGTAATGTTTGTTAGACTGACAGGGATTGGAGTTGAGGCTTTATCGGTTTTATCTTTGTTTGGACACAGTCGGAAACAACTGCAGGACTGGATGGACTCTAGTTTAAACTTTGGAGTTAGAATCATGCCAAAACCACACACACACACACACACACACACACACACACACACACACACACACAAAAACATGTTTTACCCACGCCCAACGATTCACAAACAAACTCAGTGAGGTTTGCAAATACAAAACTTCATTCACAAACTAATGCATTTTGTTCTGCAAATCAGAAACCTACCTATCAAACAAATACAGTATGTTTTACACATACAAAGAAACGTATTTCTTCAATGACAAAAAAAAGTACAAAAAAAAATCCTTCAAGTACAAAAAAAAAAATCCTACAAATACAAAACAAATTCTACAAGAACAAAAAACTGTCACGTGACTTTTGGCACAAATTTTCCGCCTTGCTGATCCACACACAAATGCCCTCAGATCCACACACAAATGCAGGTACATTTACTAACAAATGTCCTGTAATTTGCACTCCACAACAGCAACAGATCTTGCTTCGCAGTAGCCTACAGGCTGCCGGTCTCACAGAATTCTGTGAAATGAACACGGCCCCTTAACTCAAAAACTGTGGCAGTTTCACAGATTCGCCGAAAATTCTGTGACGGGCCTGGTCTTTAACACCAGTATCGCTACAATATACATAGTATATATAATCAGTGGTTTTGTCACCAGCAACAACTTGTTGCTCAGCTTTGTTCCAGTAAGTTATGAACCGTAATAACGTTTTAAAAAATCTGCGTGTATCTATTGTCCTGGTAGACTTAAATTGACTTAACAGCGCCACCTGCTGTTGTGGAGTGCAAATTACAGGACATTTGTTAGTAAATGTACCTGCATTTGTGTGTGGATCTGAGGGCATTTGTGTGTGGATCAGCAAGGCGGAAAATTAGTGCCAAAAGTGACGTGACAGTTTTTTGTACTTGTAGAATTTGTTTTGTACTTCTAGGATTTTTTTTTGTACTTGAAAGATTTTTTTTGTACTTGCAGGATATTTTTTGTCATTGAAGAAATACGTTTCTTTGTATGTGTAAAACATACTGTATTTGTTTGATAGGTAGGTTTCTTATTTGCAGAACAAAATGCATTAGTTTGTGAATGATGTTTGTATTTGCAAACCTCACTGAGTTTGTTTGTGAATCGTTGGGCGTGAGTAAAACACGTTTTGTGTGTGTGTGTGTGTTTGTGTGTGTGTGTGTGTGTGTGTGTGAGGTTTTGGCATGATTCTAACTCCATATTTAAACTTTGACACGTGGAGGGCATATTTGGCAGCCTGAAAACTGGTATTAAAGGCTGTAGAAAGAATGCGTACTGAAAGAGATCACTAATGCGGTGAACAGTATTGCCGTAGTAAATCGAACTCCAGCTGAAGTTTAGCCTATTTAATTTATACATCCTTGACACATTTTCTATAGTCCTAATAGTAATATACAGGCTTATATTGTAATCTCTTAGGCCTACATGTAGGTGTAGCCTACTTATTTAAATAATACAGTAGCGGAGTTTATGCAGTGTCTTTTATTTTACTCTTGTTTTTTTCATGAGTCAGAACAAGACAACAGCTGAGGGAGAGCGCGTGTCCTCCACCCCCCCCCTGCTGGACCCTGTCTCCTGACAGCAGAGGGGCTGGGAAAAAAAACTCTGTCAATGGCAGGAATAAATCGTTCACTTGAAAGAGAAACAAAAACCTGAAGAATAAATAAACATGTTGTGCATCGTCATGTTTCCTGTATTGAATATCATTGCCAAACATAACATAGGCTATACCTTTTAAAAGCGAGGAATAATAATATCCTGTCTCCTTCATATAGCCCCCACCTGGGGCTGTTCTGGACACTGCTTTCTGGGCATCGGGTCATCAGGCTTCATCACTACATTTATGGCACCGTGTTTTCCTGCACGATGTTGTGCAGAACCCCACAGGCTAAAACAATGTTGCAGACCGGCTCATAGAGGTCTTCTAAAAGAGCCAGATCTGCCATTGCTGATAAGTGATCAACTGATGACCTCTCCTTCTCCTGTTAAACTGATTATATGCTGCACCGCAAGTCCACACTGACTCGAAAACTTGCGTACACGAATTCAGACCAGACGTGAGATTTGATCGCAGCCTACGCTCACGTCCAAATTGATAAATGCCGAGCTTTGCGTAGGAATCGGCGTACGCCCGTCCTACGCCTGTTTTTGGTCGTACGCACGTTTCATAAATGAGGGCCGTTGTGTTTACCTAACAGCTACCGATGTGGTCTGCCTGTGTCACCGGATTCTCCACACAATCACAAACATATTCCTGCCAATTTTTAAATCGTTTCCCAGATCTACTGTCGCGGAAATGTTTATCTAAGTAATCACCACATCACAGCCACCTACAAAAGATCTAAAAACAACATCATTCAAGTTCGGGTCGAGCTGGTTTCGATCTTGTGGCATAAATATAATAGTTAATAGCTCTACGCAGTGAGCTATCAAAGCTCTGTATGAAGCCACTTCCAGTCACGTATCTATCAGCTACGTCATCACCCAGGTAACAATTTGATTTGAGCTAATCTAAAACAACTGGTTACCTGGGCTTAGTGGAGGAAATACCCGATGATAGTTTTCACGTTTCTTTCCTCACATCTACGGCCATATTGACTACTACTACTTCATCACAGCCACCTACTAAGCTACACATTGTGACTGATACATATGTTTTAACAGTAACGATAACTCGTGGTCTAATATTGTCGATATACACAATTGTTACCACCGAGTCACAGAAAAATGGTAATACACGACTCAGTTTGAATTCATGGTCTTCATGATTTACAGTCATTGTCTCTCCTTTTGAGTAGCCTGTATGGTATGGGATATAGTAATATATAGGCCTACCAGCTTGTAATACAGTGTTAACCTACTTGAGTTTAGCCGCGAATTAACCAAGCATGTTAATGTGTCTCTAATCGAATCATTCCATCCAAACTGATGTAAAGTTGTTCTGAAATCTAACTCCGACACAGCAAAGTAGCTATTGATATTTTTTAATGAGCTTATTCATCTTTAGTGATAGGACTTTCTCTCTGGGTTAAACCCAGTGCGCCCCTTATGGACAAAATAAAACACCAGCATATTACAACATGAGAAACACCACATTCATAGCCTTAATTATTACAAGCCACTTCCAAAAACGCATTCATAACGAATCAGTACAATTGCAAGAAAGGCGAAAAAGAAAGTTGATCTGTATATATGCCTTAATCGCCTCACAGTGATTGCTAACATCAAAGCAACATTTTGTTTTGGGTTGATCTGAAACAATAATAAGCCTATAATTTCCTCGTGTCTATTGTAATATTGTAGCCTCCATTCGGCATATACCAGACATATCTGTTGCGATTCCTCTATCAAATGTAGGCTATAGCTTAATGTCCACAATCACATTATGTAGCCTATATTAGTTTTTGGAAGTGGCTTGTAATAATTAAGAGAGAAACTCATATCACTAAAGATGAATAAGCTCATTAAAAAATATCAATAGCTACTTTGCTGTGTCGGAGTTAGATTTCAGAACAACTTTACATCAGTTTGGATGAAAAGACTCGATTAGAGACACATTAACATGCTTGGTTAATTCGCAGCCAAACTCAAGTAGGTTAACACTGTATTAGCCTACAAGCCGTTGTTTTGCAAATTCTGAGGTCTATATTAGGCTACTATATCCCATACCATAGAGGTTACACAGAAGGAGAGACGATGACTGTAAATCATGAAGACCATGCATTCAAACTGAGTCATGTAGCCTACTACCACTTTTCTGTGACTCGGTGGTAACAATTGTTATATCGACAATATTGGACCACGAGTTATCGTTAGGCTACTGTTAAAAACTAGGCCTATGTATCGGTCACAATGTGTAGCTTAGTAGGTAGCTGTGATGAAGTAGTAGTAGGCTAGTCCATATGGCCGTAGATGTGAGGAAAGAAACGTGAAAACTATCATCGGGTATTTCCTCCACTAAGCCCAGGTAACCAGTTGTTTTAGATCAGCTCAAATCAAATTGTTACCTGGGTGATGACGTAGCTGATAGATAGGTGACTAGAAGTGGCTTCATACAGAGCTTTGATAGCTCACTGCGTAGAGCTGCCGACTCAGGTGTTAACTATTATATTTATGCCACAAGATCGAAACCAGCTCGAACCGAACTTGAATGATTATATTGTTTTTAGATCTTTTTTTTTTTTGTAGGTGGCTGTGATGTGGTGATTACTTTGACAAACATTTTTGCAACAGTAGATCTGGGAAACGATTTGAAAATCGTCAGTAATATGTTTGTGATTATGTGACGAATCTGGGGTCCGTTCCAGGTAGGAGGTTTAACAAACTCTGAGTCTAACCCTGAACTCTGAGTTGATTTACCCTGTTCCAGAACAGCTGATTTGAGTGGGTTCAATCAACTCGGAGTATGTTCACTCAGGGTTACGCGCGTGCACAAAAGGCAGTATGAATGGAGCCATGATTCTACGATTCACCATGGTAACAACCACAAACAAACGGGTCGGCGGAAATACTCATGCGCACAAAGAGCGAGTTTGAACATGTATTTCGTTAAAAAAGCAAGACAGCGGCTGCTGCTGCAAAAGAGAGAGAATTGGTGTAGGAGAAAATTGCTGCTCGAGTCAATGCGTACGCATTCACAGTGTATTAATTTCATATTTAATCACAGTTAACTTATAATATTACTGGTGAAAACTGGAATTGTATTAGGCTACACCTATAATTTCATTTAGGTGCAATCCTGCGGGCGAAAAAGTACACTATACTAATCCCATTCTGAGGTTGCAGCACCATGATCATTAAGAGAATTATAATGTATAATTATGTCCTATTTCTTTTTAATGGCTCTAGGCTACTGTCCATGGAACACTACAAAAACGTTTAAAAAACGTTTCAGAGCGAGTCACACTTTTCTGATGGCTCTGCATACAGTGGCTTTACTATTACAGTATGATCCGCTATGACTGTTATAAAGAAAACTGCCATTTGCAAAAAACGTAATGCGATACAAAGAATCTGCTGGGATGTTAAAGTCTGTCCACGATGGTTGATGTTAGTGATATGAGGACAGATAAGGTATCTACATATCTAATGGACTGTGATAAAAAATACCTCTCAAATCGGTTATGTGGAAATGAAAATACATCTATAGTCGGGACTCAATACCGACGTAAACTCTCTGTGAATTAATACAGCTTTTTCATCAATGGGATCGTCGACAAAAGGACATGACATGTTTGAGAAAAAAACGTTTTATAATCTGCCTTATATTGAATAACATGAACTTTTTTTATTCATGCAGATAAAACTGCATTAAAATGCGCCTGATACAGACTGAATGAATGAATGAGGAAATGAGTTTCTCCTCCCTCTCAGAAGGAGGAGACTGAGAGAAACTCAGGTTTTTTCCCCCGTTTCTCTCAGTCTCCTTCCTCTCAGAGGAACTGGTATTTTATTCTATACCAAAAGAAAAAGAGAGAAGAAAGAAGTGGTTAGCTGTCATTCGAAGAGCTCATTGGACACCCACGTCTCACACCTTACTATGTAATGAACACTTTGTGTCAGGTAAGCCTTCGCCTCAACTTAGCTAGCTAGCTAGCTACGTAACTAGCTAGTAACAGCTAGGGCTAACAACAAGAGCTAGCTATAACATTACGTTTGGAGAACCAGGAGAACACTTACAAAACGCAGTCAAGTTAATGACTTTCACACTTTTCAGCCCCTCTGTGATGCGTTTGTGTTGTATTATCTGCTAACAGATGATAGCTGGTAAATGGTGCCAACGGGCATTTGGAAAGTCACTAACCACTAACAAGGCTCCAAATAGCACATTTCAACGGTAGGATAATGAGGGTCCCTACATGCAAACCGAAACATTGAGAACTTTGTAAGTGTACAGACAGTTTATTAAAAAGATAGCTAGATTATAAAGACTGCGTCCGATTAAGTCTGCATGTAAACATGTACGCTACAGTCTTTATAATATATATTTTTTAATAAACTGTCGGTACACTTTCACAGTTCCCAATGCTTCGGTTTGCATTTGGGGCCCTTATTATGCTACCGTTGAAGTGTTTTGCTATTTTTTTAGCCTTTTTAGTGGTATAAAATAGTGATTTACCAAATGCCCCGAAAGCTATCTCCGGTTTGCATGTAAACATGTCCCAGAGAACGGTACACCTATGTTATTAACCCCTAGGTTCATTTTGCACCAGAATTGTCCTTTTAAACCTATATTTCACATAAACACAAATCCTGGAAGTAGGATGATGTCAAAGTTAAATTGTTAGGTCTACCTATGCAAGTCCCTTTGTTTAGCCCATATAGTAACTTCATGAAAAGATTTATAAGCCACCATTTGCTTACTGCTATCCTAGCAGTTAAAATGAACTAATTATTAAATCCAGTAGTTTTGAACCTCCCAGTTTCCGTATCTGTCCCTTATTACAACCTACATAGGTTCTAAGAGAGAGAGACTCAGGTTGGACAATATCTCACATGTAATCTTTTGTTTTACTATGCTCTGACTTTCTAGGAGCAAAACAGGACAATCCCTTGAGCCCCGATTTTGTGCCCAGTCTTTTTGCACATACCTCTGCGAGGGAGAGGGAAAAGCAACATTATGCCTGTAAAAAGTTTCAGCAAACTCAGCTGATTAAGCGCAAGATACGAGAGACCTGCAGCAGTCTTGCTGACCCTTCAACCATCGATGTGGCTGACATTGAGGAGCATGAGGTCCCTACTTCCACTGACCACAACTACACAAAAGACGCAGGCCCTGGCATCGTAGAACCATGCGTGAATCCATCCTGCCAGGCTACGATGTCAGCACTGGGAAATGAGTGTGCACGGCTCCGAGACGAGGTCCGTGAGTTAAGGGCTAGGGCAGAGGAGCGATCCTTGAATGAGGAGGCATTCAGGGATAATGACACCATGGTGCTGGAACTCACAGGTCTTCCTTCCTTCGCCAAATTAATTGTTTTGTTTAATTTTCTATCAGAATTTCTTAAAGTTGGACAGTCAATCACCCCATTCCAATGTTTGATCTTAACATTAATGAGACTGAGGCTTTACTTTTTTGCTTACTTTTTTGGAATATCCAAGTCAACTGTCGTCAGAGTGTTCAATAGCACATTAGATGTAATGTATTTCAGATTATCAGATCTAATCTTATGGCCACCAAAAGAACAAATTCAAAATAGTCTCCCAATGTGTTTCAGAAATAACTTTAAGAACTGCACCTCCATCATTGATTGTTTCGAAATATTTATAGAAAAGCCAAGTAACCTGAGATGCCGTGCACAGACATACTCTCAGTACAAGCACCACAACACCGCAAAATACCTGATCTCAATAACACCACAAGGTGTTATATCTTATGTGTCAAAAGGATGGGGTGGTCGCACAAGTGACAAGCACATAACGGAAAATTGTGGCTTTCTTGATAAATTGTCACCAGGAGATGTCATTCTAGCTGATAGAGGCTTCAATGTGAAAGAGACAGTGGGTCTGTATTGTGCTCAATTAAAAATACCAGTGTTTACCAAAGGCAAGCAACAGATGCATCCACTGGAGCTAGAGGCAACAAGGGGACTCGCAGCCGTCAGGATCCACGTGGAGCGAGTCATTGGCCTGGTGAGGAATAAGTACACTATTCTTCAGACCACCATCCCTCTGTCCCTCTGCCAAGCCGGCGCGCAAGGACAGCCCTCCATTGACAAAATGCTAACAGTTTGCTGTGCTCTTTGTAACATTTGCCCATCTGTCATCCCTACAGAGTAGAGAGGTGATAAAATTGCTTTCCTTGTAAATTTTACTGTACATAGTATCTCTTTAGTATTTGCGTGGACTCTGAACTACAATGAACTACTATACATGCAATTATTAATCATTTGTTTATTGTCCATTTGTGGATGTATGGATCAAATGTATTTGTTACATGACTACAAACACATGAACACAATACAACATACAATATATACAATTACAAAAAAGAATGTAATATTAATTAATTTATAAATCAAGGCTGGCAGCCTTTCTTTAACCCTCCTGTTGTCCACGAGTCAAATTTGACGCGTTTAAAAAAAAAAAATGTCTCATCGGAAAAGTGGGTTTCTTGAAAACCAAATGTTCAGGAAACTAACGTGGATTGTTCCACACAACGCTCTGAACAAGTTAAATAAATGATCAGCCCTCTACTTTCTTTAAATTAAATCCACAAAAACGTCAAAAGGCGCAGGAAAAAAATGACAATCATCGGAGGGGAAAGCAACAAAGGTTTTCAAAGATGAACGAAATGCTGAAAAAGTTAAAATTTTGATCCAGAAAAACAAAGTTGCACGGTAGACAGGAAGATAATGAGGCTTAAACAATTGTTCATTTCTTATACTGAAGTTGCATTGTTGAAACTGGGCCCTAAAATCTCTTGTTTTATCTGCTTTTATTAGGGCTGCTCCCTCTTAGGCCAGTTACACACTGCAGGCGTGGTGTGAGTGTGGCGTTTCAGCTGCGTGGAATTTGTCTGTCTTTACACACCAGAAAGGTGTCTGACGCGGCGCTGCTGCTGCTAGCCTTGTCTGGACACATGGATGTTTCCCATTGATAACATTAAATACCATGTTAAACATAAATACATACTGATTTGATTACAGCAAAAACAACGTCGGCAGTATTGACGGCAAAATAGGCTACAGAATATTTCTGTATTGACAGGTGCAATATTAGAAAATCGATAAAAAACAAAATTACATTCATATATCTGCATTTATATCAAAACCTAGAGGTTTTCAAACAACATGTCATTTGTTAATATGTATTCGTGTCTAAATGACATATAAACATATTTTCCTATTCTATTTAGCCTGGAAACACTTCCAACACGCTCGCATCTCGCGTGAAAAATAGGCGTCGGTTCTATTTATAGCAGGCACGCGTCTCACGCCGGCAGTGTGTACGCTCTAACCTGTTAACATGGGAGCCGAAATATAAACGGACACGCCACGCGGCTGACACGCTCGCGTGACGCGTCCAGTGTGTAACCGGCATTAGTCAACTAATCAGTCGTTTTGGTCTGAGTCAACTTAGATTTCTCTAGTCCAATAGTCATGTTTGAGGCTGTTTTCATGCTGAATGACTTATTTCCAAGAAACGTACGAGCACATCTCTGGTAAACACAAGAATTAAAGTGGTGCTTTAACATGACTCTTAGTGGAGAAACTCAGATTTACTGATCTGTCGAGTAAATCAACTAGTCGATTAGTCGGTACGATTGAATGAGTGTTAGTCAACTAAGAATTTCTTTAATTGAGCACAGCCCTAGCTTTTATATTTGTAATTGTTTTTAACTGCTTGTTAATGTTTAATTACTTATACTGCACTGTAACTTCACATATTTTATCCATTGTAATTTTTTTAACCGCTCTTTAATGTTGCGGATATGTGTACAAATAAAGCTACCTTGCTTTGCCAACTTAATTTCTTGTTTGCTTTTTGCATTCTACACACTTCCAACTCTTTGGCACCCTGCTCAGCTTCAGACATGACTTGTGGAAGCGCTTTCGTTTGCATTGCTTGGATGTGCAAGAGAGGATGTCTGTGTCATCGACAGGATTTCCACAGTAACATCCCTCAGGTGCCTTCTCAAGGTTAGCACTTGAGGAGAGGTGTGGCACAGTAAACCATTTACCCAACAGCTCAGGTAATACCCCTGTTTTAATGAATTCTTCCACCCTAGTGTAGGCCTCATCAAAAAAGTGTTGATCAAATTGGACTCGTTGCATAAAAACTTCTTGTGGTGTCCACACAACAAAATCTCCGTACATTACCTCAGCTACACGCATTTGGGCCTGCAGTTGGTACATGTAACTATGATCTTGCTTGAGTGTCATACCTTCCGCAGTCACACTAAGGCAGAAATGTGGGTCGCTGACACATTCCTTGAGAGCACGGCCATTAGCATTAAAAGGACATTTTATTTCAAGGACACCACTTCCATGGCAATCGCAGGTCACCACACCATCTGGCGATGCTCCTAGCCATGGTAGGTCCGGGTTGATAATGAGCCCTGATGCTGTAATGCTGAAGTTCACATGGAGATCTTGCATGGCCTTCAGGTACGACTCCCTGGCAGTGTCTTCATTTTGCAGACCCCATCTGACGAAAAACATGTAAGTCTGTCAGCAATGATATTTCAAACTTTATGTAAAACCAGCTAGCCTTCATTGTCCCAAATATACTATGGCACGGTTACATAAAATATAAATCCTGGAGTGTGTTCATGATGGAATTGCAAGAAAAGGGCATGGTTAATATGTCTTACTTTCTAAACTGTATACCTGGTTGCTGCTGTTGAAAAGCGAGAAGACTGGGGATAGCAAACTCTCTTTATCAGCGATGAAGAATTCTTTGTCCTGGCTGCCTCATGAAATGCTGATGCGGTAACTCTCCCTGCTCTCTGATCAAACCATACCCTGGACTTTCTCTGCTCTCTTGTCTTCTCCTCAACTAACAAACACTCCAAAAATAACCCAATCATCAAAATGGTTGTAATGGTAATAATTACAAAATGCATGATGTGGTACAAGTGGAGCTTAACAATTACCACCCTTCATGGTGGGGAATGACAAGAAAAAGGTTGAGAACCACTGTTAAAGAAGTCTTTTTCATATCTTACCTGCTCTGGAGTAAGATGCAGTTCCTCAAAAATCTCAGCAGCCTCCTCCAGCAGTGCGGGCAAATCAAATTCAAGCCTGGTGCTTGAGTACAGAGTAGGAAGAGGTGATGGCATGTCCAACTGTACAGTCTTGGGCATGTATCTGATAGAATGGCCTTCAACAACTGACAAAATGGCACTTTTCTTAGGGATGGCCTCCTGCTTTTCACTGTGGTGGAGCTGTTCAAAAAACAGCTTGAGCTCATCAGTGGATGCTTTCATGTGATGGTGCTTGTCTTGTTTTTTTATCTTTCTCCTTATTTTGAAAGATGTTGGTAGTTCATCATATTTCACGAGTTTTTGCCTTGGCTCTTCCCATGTACATGCTTTATCTGTGCATGCCTGTCCCTCTCTGCGCTCAACAGCAGCTAGTAGTGAGAACATTAGTGCTGCAGCGTGGGAGCACACCTCTCCCAGCCCTGCCATACAAGTGCAGTGTGCTGTGACGACAGTCCCTGCCTCCTGCACCACTACCCATGGCCATGTTGGCTTAGTATTAAGAGCCTGTGAATGATGGACCTGTTAAGTGAATAACAAACTGTTAAATAATGAATATCTTTTCAAAGGCTATTTCTCCTACTATTGCTGTAATGGATTAGCCTAGAAATCTAGACGCACCCTAGCGGCAACAAATGTAATGTGCAGCCAGGGGGGGTCTAGGCACTCTCTGTTGGGTTGCGAGCTGAAAAAAACCAAAATATGGTTAGGCCAATCACATCGTGTATATAGTCGGTGGGCGGGGCTTATGGCTGCTGCTGGGGGACAGCACAGAAATCATTCTTAAAAAAGGAAAATGTGTTCGGAGTTTTGCCGACCGGATAACGGCAAAGGTTTAATCTATCAACTAGCGTTGCTCTGTTTGGCTATCAGTGCAGAGGGAATTTGAAAGACAACCGTTTATCCCGCCCCTCGTCAATGGTGAGTTCCCAGACCAAACATATTGATGTGGGTCTGGTTTGTAGGCTAGTAATGGATACCATAATAATAGCTGGAGTCATAGATCTTCTGTAAACCTTCTGTAGGACAATCCAGGCAGCAGCTAGAACTAAAACTGAGCAGCTTAAGCTCTAGTAGAAAGCTGAAGTGCTCACTAGCAGCACTGACAATCAACAATGATCAGAGTAACCCACCACAGACTGTTCACATAAAGTCACAATCGCCTCGTTTCCCTTCCCTTCATGTTCTTTCAATGAGTATAAACACATCTGACATTAAACAACATTATCGAGATTTATGACAGCTAGCCATGAGCCGTAGCTAACAGCTGGCAAGCTACCAGCTGTGAGCCGTGGCTTACAGCTGACAAGCTACCAGCTGTGAGCCACTTAGCTAGCTAGCTAACAACTCGCTACCTAGTCAGAGCAAACTACCACCAAAATCAAACATTTGAATTTTTTTTATAATACCTACGTTTCCCATGATTAAATATAAATCCTTGGTGGCTAGGTGCCGCACTTTCACGTCTTTCACTCATCCAGCCACAGCATATTGATATGCATCGGTACTCTTGAAAGCCTTCAAGCGATCCCCACTGTATGGGGAGGGGTTATGCAAAAGATATATGTATATATATATATATATATATCATGGAAGGCCAATTGGGGCAAGTCTGGGGCAGATAATAATGGAGAAAAGAAAACTGGGGGTAACAAATAAGGATCGGAGCCTAAAATTGAAATTTTCTCCAGGTATCTCTGTCTCTCTCTCTCATTCAAATGGGCAGTTTGGGCGGCCATACCAGGCGAGATCGGTCGTAAACGGTCGTAAATATGGCGGCGTTCTATTATGTAGTGACGTAGGTGATGAATAGATATAGAACAATAAATATGACATGTAATTCTGACTTGCCATTCCAGGATGGAACCACTTGGCGGCCATTTTACCAGGGTTAAGTTTTAGAATTGCTTCCATTGGCATCAATGGGGAACGAGGCTCATGTTGTCTTTATTATCCTTATATTTTTCTACCAATACATCAATAGTGGTTTAATTCAAAGTAATGACTGTAAGACAACTGTGGCTTTCTAGAAAGAAACAAAAAAATAGAGATTTGGGTGGAATTTTTGATTGATATAGCTCCAAGAGAACAAGTAATTTGTTCAATTATGAAGATAATCTCATAATTTTGCATTTACATTGCAGGTAATCATTTTTTTTTTCAATTTTGCATGAACTTAATATGTAAAAACTGTCTTTGGTATTCTGAATGGCTAATATACATTAAACAATATTTTTAAATGTCAATCTCAACTATAAGACCACATTTCCCATCAACCCCGCTACATCCTGTTTAGCGTTTGTTTTCTTACTATCAGCTGGCCGGCGTGGAGTTTGTTTTGACGATGAGCGGAGTAAATGAAGAGCCTCGCTAGCTTCAATGAGTTTTTGTTGATAAAGACTATAATGACTTCACCAGAACTGCTGATGGAATTGTCGCAATTTTCATTGTGCTAACGTTATGGAAATTACATTTACGATAGTAATGCGGAGACTTGCTGCTGAAGTAGTTACTTTACCTCATCAAGACATGGATTATTAAGTTTTAATTTGCTTTACTGAAAGGAAAATTGTGTAAAGGCATGAGGTAAGCTGACAACAATAGATAGTTAATAGAATGTCAATGTATGTATGTCAATATTAACGATGTGTTAAAAAAACTGTTATAACGTTAACGTTACTAAATGTCTTATTTGAGGTAAAAAATCTATCAACTAAAACGATGTTTGCTGTTCATAAATGATGTTAAGAGCTAGCTAGCTTGCAATCACCACTAACTGACATCTCAGCCGGTCTGTTAACAGTTGCTAGGCAACGTAACTAGCTAGCTAGCTAACCAACTTTTCTGTATTTATAATTAAAAAAAGAAGAGAAAAAAATACTCGATCTACTCCTACTGACGTGTGGAAAGGGATGGCAGCCTCCTGGGTCTCTTTGGTCCTCCTGGTAAAGCAGTTAGGTGCTGCACAGCTGACAACCATACTTGCTGCCATATGTGACAATTGTAAACAGTACCCTAGTAAGATGGCGGACAGTTATGCCATAAATTATGACGTCATGTCATGTCTATTGTTCTATATCTATGAAGTTACCTCTCTTTCTGGAACGGAAAACCCAGAGTTTCCCTCATCTCAGGGTTAACAAACTCAGAGTTTTCACTAAACCTGCTTTCTGGAACGGGCATCTGGTGACAGAGGCGGACCACATCGGCAGCTGTTAGGTAAACACAACATAAAACCAGTAGGGACAGTGGCGCAAAAAGTGGGTATGCGCTATATGCGGCGCATAGGGGCGCAGCACCGTGGGGGCACCAAAGCGATGGTAAAAATAAAAATAAAAAATAAAGTTAAAAATATTTGTTTTGGTGTTTTCTATATGTAGCTGCTTTTGTGCGGGGGGGGCGCTCCCGTTTCTATATGTCAATGGGCGCTCCCTACTATGGCCACGCCAAGACCCGGGCTGTTGAAGGGCGGGTCCGGTCTTGGCGTGGCCATGGTAGGATTCGTAATATCGCGAGTGGGGGCGCCGTGAGCGCTGAGCGAACAGGTACAGTAGTGAGTTGTCGTCTGTGGAAAAAGATGGATAAAGCAAAAAAGCTGTCGGGGGTTAAAAATAAAAAAGACAGAGGGAAAAGGAGATAGCATGTCAATGGATGCAACAACAGTTAAATACGTGGATGGTGAAAGGCAACAGGTAGGATTTAAAGGGTGACGTCTGTGCTTGGAGGCTTGCAAATATTCATGTTAACAGACTAGCTAGCGTTAGCTAACACTGGGAATGTAGCAGCAAATGGGAGTTTACAGCTAGCTTAGAATATGCAGAATTGAGGTTGCTGAGCTGAAAACTGGAAAATATAAGGTAGCATGTACAATAAATGACAAGAATCTGGAAAACATAACTAATGCTATAACTCTGGTTTACCATGGAATCATTAATAGATTTTGTTTTACCATTAGCTGTCAGACATACAGGCTAGGCCTATAGTTACATCTGTTGGGTGAGATGGAAGCTTAATTACAGGGTCACATCTCTCTCTCTCTCTCTCTCTCTCTCTCTCTCTCTCTCTCTCTCTCTCTCTATTTAAAGGTCTCTGTGCTAAGTTGCTCTCCATATTTGTACTTTTTAAAATCCCCAAAAAAAACAGCAGCACAACCTTACTGCATAATAGTTGTCTTATCTGATGCCATCAATAGGCTGATTTAAGAATTGAATTGAGGCTGCTACATTTAACAGTGAGTTCATTTCATTTAGGTGTGATGATGGTGGATCAGGAAAGACAGGGGAAGGCAACAGGTAGGTCTAACATTAGGTGGAAGAGTAGGGGAGCCACTTGATACCAACAGATTAATTTCTTAATATTATGGAAAAACTAATACATAATGTTTGTTTGACAATATGTCTTAGTGGAGAAGAGCAGAGGCAAGGCGTGAATGAGACAGACATGAGGTCGGCGATGGCTAGAGATGAGCCCAGTGATGACATCAGGTAGGAGTTCTATTAGTTAGACCACACTAAAACTAAATGTTCAGTATGGTTTGAAGTTCTGTTGACCAACCTATTCACTGTGTCCTTTTTGGGGAAAAAATAGTGCAGACAGAGATGGAAAATATAACAATTAGCCTATGTCTGACAGCGGGGACGTAGTAAACATATCAGAACAGGGGGCACACTTATTTATTTATTTATTTATATGTTTTTTTGTTGGGGGGGGCGCCAAAATTGTTGTTGCATACCCCTCTGACACTGGGTAGTTGCGCCCCTGAGTAGGGACATAACACCAGAGGCCCGTTCCAGAAAGCAGGTTTAGTGAAAACTCTGAGTTTGTTAACCCTGAGATGAGGGAAACTCTGGGTTTTCTGTTCCAGAAAGAGAGGTAACTTAACCTCGGAGTCAGTTACTATGGTAACTGAGTCTATGAACCTAACCTGGTCGGGAGCAGGTTTTCTTCAAGTCTCCTCCCTTTAAGAGGGAGGAGACTGAGAGAAATGGGGAAAAAACTCGAGTTTCTCTCATTCTTTCATTCAGTCTGTATCAGGCGCATTTTAATGCAGTTTTATCTGCGTGAAAAAATAAAAAGGTATTGGTTTATATTAGGCGGACTAAATGTTTTTTTTCTCAAACATGTCATGTCCTTTTGTCGACGATCCCGTTGATGAAAAAGCTGTATTAATTAGTTTACGTCGGGAGATGATATTGAGTCCCTACTAGACGTTTTTTCATTTCCACATAACTGATTTGAGAGGTATTTTTTTATCACAGTCTATTAGATATCCTTCCACTAGTTCAACATCGTGGACAGGCTTTAACATCCCAGCAGATTCTTTGTGTCGCATTACGTTTTTTGCAAACGGCAGTTTTCTTTATAACAGCAGCGGATCATACTGTAATAGTAAAGCCACTGTATGCAGAGCCGTCAGAAAAGTGTGATCGCTCTGAAACGTTTTTTAAACGTGTTCCCTGGACACAAACCAGTGAGAGCCATTAAAAAGAAATAAATGATTATACTTATAATTCTGTTAATAATCATGGACCTGCTGCCTCAGAATGGGAATAGTAGTTTACTTTTTCGCCCGCAGGATTGCACCTGAATAAAATTATAGGTGTAGCCTAGCCTAGGCTACATTTCCAGTTTTCACCAATAAAGTTAACTGTGATTAAATATGAAATTAATACACTGTGAATGCATACTCATTGACTCGAGCAGCAATTTTCTCCCACACCAATTCTCTCTCTTTTGCAGCAGCAGCCGCTGTCTTGCTTTTTTAACAAAATACATGTAGAGGTGGGCGATATATCGTTTAGACGATAATATCCAAATTGTTGTCTGGACGATATGCAAAATTGGGATATCGAATATTTCATAATTTGTACAATCCGACCCCCCAAACATGAAAAGAGCTGAAGGAAGTTAACGAGAAAACAAATAGCGCACACTATAACCTTCTAAACAATCATATGTAGCAATTTTAATACTGTAGGGGTTTGTTTGACTGTATTTTTTGTACAAAATCACGATCGTCCCGCACAAGAGTAAGCTGCTACTAGTTCTTACCTTGCGCGTTATGACGTTCACTCATGTCAACAGAGATGGCGGTGCGCGACTGTGCAGCGGCTCTCCTGTCGGTGTATATTTATACAAGTACGTACAGCCACACTGAACTAGGGCTGCAACGATTCCTCGAATAACTCGAATAATTCGATTACAAAAAATGCTCGAAGCAAATTCTTTGCCTCGAAGCTTCGTAAAATCCATGTAATTAAGGTTGTACGGCTCACTGTGTTTCCGCACGGAGGATTATTACTAGCGGACAAGAGGTTTGAGCTGCGGACACAACACAAGCACGGACAGTATAAACACAAGACGGCCCCGATTACAAATGAAAGAAGACGAAATTAGCAAGGGTCTAAGAGGAGAGACAGGCGAGAGAAAATCACAGAAAGTTTGGGATCATTTTAAGCTGCAAACATGCTGCTACATCACCTCTGTAACAAACCTCCAGAGTACTCATCCATTCCACGGAGCCAACCCGACACAAGGTAGCTAACGTCTGCTGCTCTCGTCCACCGCGCTGTTTACACAACTAGCCTACAGCATGCTAGTCTGCTACTAGCGATGTTTTACACAACTAGCCTACAGCATGCTACTCTGCTAACAGCCATGTTTTACCAACAAGCTAAAACGAAAGCTGTCGGTTTGTAGTCTAACTGTTTATTAGTTTGCTTCTAATCTTTGGAAACTTAGCCGCTGCCGAGACAAACCGGCTCCTCCCCCCAGCATGGCCACTTAATATGCACGTGAATGACATCATCGTGCATTCTTTATTCTTTCTCCTCACCGTAGATATATCTATGCTCCTCACTGTGTATTAGGCTTCTGAAAATGTGTCCCCCAGAACAGTGTAGTTGAGTAGCCCTGCTGTAAACCCTCTGGTCAGTGAACAGCTCTTTTGCATATCCAGTGTAAAGAGCCAGAGGCAAGAAGGGGAATGGGGTGAAAAATATTAACATTTCAGCCACCAAAAATGTACTATTGTAATGTTTTTTTAAGGGTCTTGGAATTTGGCAATCATTTTTTTTTGCTTTTTCTAAAAAAGGAAACCTGTCTTTTGTATATATACACAAGCTACAGGTTTCCTTTTTTTTAGTAAACGGCAATAATAAATATTTAGTATTGCTGCTTACTAAGTATTTCTTACTAAGTGTTTCTTATCCGATTACTCGATTAATCGATGGAATAATCGGTAGAATATTCGATTACTAAAATAATCGATAGCTGCAGCCCTACACTGAACTAATCAATACAGGACTACAATACAACACAGCCGTTACGAGAGCCTTCCAGGCGACTCATAACATCCCGGAGGAAATAGCCTGACCGAGCCGTCCAGGTTGTTGTCGGCACTAGCACGCTGAGCTAGCTATCTACCGGCAGAATGAGAAAATAACTCCATCACCAGAGGCGGAGGACTGCATTTTTGTGCACAATGAATGGAGTACCAACTGCAGGATGGTTTCCCAGCACGGCTCACCTGACCTGGAGCCGTGTCGGTAATATACTGTACATTTTATTTACTACGAAAACAGCACACTGCCGTCTACATAGCCCCCGATGCTAACATAGTGAACAAACTGCAGCGCGATCACCTGGATACAGGATACAGGGGACTTTAACAAGGCGTCCTTAAAGTCTGTTCCCCTCCAGCTTTCTCTCAGCATGTAGATTGTGTTACTAGAGGGAAGAACACACTAGACCATGTATACTCTAACATCAAAAAAGCACACAGAACTGCACCTCTCCCTCACCTGGGCCAGTCAGATCACATCCAACTCCTGATCCCAGCATAAATCCCGGTCAGAAGGACTATCAGAACCTAGTCTGACCCCGCCCTGTCCCAGCTCCAGGACTGCTTCCAATAAGGACATGGTTGTGTGCAATATGTTACAGAACAGAGCCCTTTGTTTATGGTTATGATTTCATCTTGCTTGTACATTTTCCCAAGAGAACCACCAAAATAGCCTCCGAACAGGGCTTCTTTTAACTTCTAGAAGGATTTCAAAAATATCGTCTGAATATCGATATCGAGATATTGAAAAAAAATATCGAGATATTCATTTTTGTCAATATCTCCCACCCTAAATACATGTTCAAACTCGCTCTTTGTGCGCATGAGTATTTCCGCCGACCTGTTTGTTTGTTTGTTTGTGGTTGTTACCATGGTGAATCGTAGAATCATGGCTCCATTCATACTGCCTAATGTGCACGTGCGTAACCCTGAGTGAACATACTCCGAGTTGATTGAACCAACTCAGATCAGATGTTCTGGAACCGAAAACTCGGAGTTTCCCATCTCAGGGTAAATCAACTCAGAGTTCAGGGTTAGACTCAGAGTTTGTTAAACCTCCTACCTGGAACGGACCCCGCAACACCGGGATCCTCCAACAACAACAAGAGGAATATGTGTGTACAAGCTTTAAACCCGGAAACCGTTCACAGCTGCTTTCAGGAATAATCTCAACAACAGAAACGACTCAACGAGTCTTCTGATGGAAACACATTAGCTTCAGGAGCTAGCTGCATGCGGCTAACAGGCTAAAGTTAGCTTAGCGTGATTATGAGAGCAGTTAGATTGTCAGACTAACCTTCTCCCCGCAGCTTGGTCTCCTCCGTGTGTTCCCGGTGTCGCTCCATCTCTGATGAACAGACTAAGAAACGCTGTTTGGGATTCCCTGATCTGGATTCAGCTAACGGCTTCTCTCCTCACTGCTCCCGCTGCTCAGCACGGGCAAACAACAACAAACACCACTTCCGGGGGGACCGCTGTAAAAGCCTTCTTTAATCTCTTAATTTCTTTCGTGAGGATATATTTTGTTACATTTAGGCATCATGATTTACTGTTGTTAAATGTTGAATTATAAAGTAAATTTGTAAAAACTGAGGGCGTGGTTTATATTAATATTATTTATGTCATTTTTATACATTTCATGTATCTATTTAATATATTTCAAGACAATATCCAGATACTAGACAGGATGTGTTATTTATTATGTTACTGCCTTATGAACCCTTGACACACACGCATACAAACACACACACAAGCACATACACACACAAACACACACGCATACACACACATACATACACACGCGCACACACACAAACACACATGCACACATATACACACGCACACACACATGCACACACGCGCACACGCACGTACGCACACATACAGATACACAGTCGGGTCGGGTCGAGCATAGAAACAAAACCTTTAGGAGATTAACAAATCTAAGAAGATAAAAAGAATAAAAAGCGCTATCTCAAATGAACTTAAGTGTCTCAAGTAAAGAAATCAATGTAAGGGATTTTATGTCTACAGCCTGTTTCAATGACTTACATGAGAGAATATGTATAGCATTACATAAATTAATCCCTAAAAATCCCTATTGAGATAAGCACAGCCAAAAGCCTACACATATTCCTCCGCAGGCTAAAAACACATTTCTTCTGACTGCACCTTGGGTGATAATGAAAATAAATAAATATATTTATATGTATATATATATATATATATATATATATATATATATATATATATATATATAGGTATATATATGTGTGTGTGTGTGTGTTTGTGTGTATGTACGTGTGTGTGTGTATATATGTGTGTGTGTGTGTGTGCGTGTGTGTGTGTTTGTGTGTGTGCATGTGTGTGTGTGTACATGCGTGTGTGCGTGCGTATTCACATGTCTACAAACAAACAAACGAACAGTTCCATTATCCAACGGAGCGCAGTTTCCCAGGCAGCAGTGTGGTGTGTGTGCGATAGGGAACTTGTGGTTTCGAGAATAGCAATTCCTGAAGGCGTTTTGGCGGACAACGGACTGCGACTGGGCGAGAGATGGCAGAGGGAAGTGATGGAGTAGGAAGTGGGTTGGAGATGGATGAAGGTGGTGGCGGGAGTTTTGAAGTTGGAGATTGGGATGTAGTTAGGAAAAATAAACGCAAAAAGAGTAGGAATGCTAAATCAGATGATAGTGATAATGATTGCGTGCGTAGAGCAAATGTAGCAGAAAGGAGTGGAGATGAGTTTAAGGTGTTAGTCAAACTTATGCAGGAGGGTGCTTTGTTTGGCGCATGGAATCCAATAAAGTTAACCAGAGCCATTGCTAAGGAAATTGGGGAAGTACGGAGTGCCAAGGTATTGAGAAATGGAGCAATGTTAATCATGTGTAAAGATGGTGAACAAGGGAAAGCAATCCGGATGAGTAGAGTAGATGACAAGAAAGTGCAGTGTTCTGCGTTTAAAAGCAGAAAGTTGGTACGGGGAGTTGTGACAGGGATTCCGGTAAGGATATCAGAAGATGATATCACAGGTAATATTACGAATGCAAAAGTAAGTGAGGTCAGATGTCTGAAAGCTAGTCGGAATGGGATTAAAACAGAGAGTCTATCGGTTCTGATAATCTTTGATGAAGAAAGGCTTCCAGATAAGGTGTTCATAGGATATATGTGCTATGATGTGAGGCTGTATGTCCCCCCCCCCACCCCTATGATGTTTTAAGTGTCAGAGATTTGGACATTGGTCGCGGCGGTGTGCATGGGAAAACAGAGATGTGGCAGATGTGGTGGAGATCATGAATACGGCAAATGTGAAGATGGGGCGAAGCTGAAGTGCTGCAATTGTAGAGGGGAACATAGTTCAGTGTACTGTGGATGCGAGGTTGGTAAGAAAGCGGAAGAGGCGCAGCGAGTCAGAGTTACCCAGGGAATTAGTTATGCTGAGGCAGCGAAAGGGTTTCAGGAGACAAGCAGGTCACAAGGCAAAATGATAGTAAGAACAAAGATGCAGGAAAGAGTATCAGTTGTGATAAGTTGAAAGAGGACACTTTGATTGTGAGTAAAAATGATTTTGTTCTGTTTATGGCAGAGATAATCAACTGTTCAGCACAGACAAATAGAAATGAAAGGATCAAAATAATTGTCAAGTCAGCTGAAAAGTACCTTGATGTGACAGGGTTTCCCTGGGAAAAGGTTAAAGATATTCTTAATGATGATGTACCAGTTTCTCAGGCATGGGCTGGCCCTTCCTAATGGTGAAGTACACTTCAGTGGAATGCAAGAAGCTTAACAGCGAATGGTCAATAGTTCAAGAAGTATATAGATAATTTGAAAGTTAAACCTAATGTGCTTGGTGTACAAGAGACATGGCTGAAACCACAGTTGGATTTTGTTGTAAAGGGATACACTGCAGTAAGAAAAGATAGGGAAACTGGAAGAGGGGGAGGAGTTGCAACATTCATACAGACTGGTATGAGTTATAAAGTTGTTTATGTGAGCACACGTCATGAAGCAATTGGGATCAAGATATGGGCAGAAAGAGCCCCTATAGGTATAATAAATTATTATAATCCCTGTGGACAATTAAGTCGAGATATTTTAAAGGATGTTGGGGGATCTTTGCAAGATAGGGTAGTATGGTGTGGAGATTTTAATTCTCATAACTCACTGTGGGGGTAGTACTAGAACAGATGCAAATGGTGCAGTTATTGAAGAATTTGTTGATGAGCACGGTTTAGTCTGTATTAATACTGGGGAAGGTACACAATATAATAGCACGCATAATACTGAAACAGCACTTGCTCTGACTTTTGTATCCAGTGCATTAGCAGGTATACGTACGTGGAATGTGGTGAGGCATACGACAGTGGGTAGCGATCACTACCCTGTGAGGATCAAGGTCAGCCGATACACCCAAGCTACAGCCAATGCCATTCACTTCATCAGGGAAGGACAAAAGCCAGAGAAGACACCGAAAAACTGCTCTGTAGGTTTGCTCTCCACGGCCCGAGACTGGGCGATGACAGTCGACCTGGAAAGGCAGCTGAAAATTCCAACACACATCACCCAGTCCAAATTGAGACCTGACATTATCTTGGTCTCTGGCGCAAGAGAGAAAGAGGGAGAAATATCAAGAACTGGTGGAGGATTGTCGGAGGAACGGATGGAGGACCAGGTGTATGCAACATGCAGGTGGAAATGGAAAAGATGCCTTTGAGAATAAGACGGGTCAAGTTAATGCTGGCATACTGGGTTAATCTCCAGGGGCAAAGGGAATTTTAATGGATTGCTGGGAACAAAACGAGTCAGATTTCTTTAGCTTTGGATGGATTGGTGATGCTAAAGCAACAAGCATTGGATTAGGTCAATTACAATATAGTCCTACTGTTTCACTCTCCTCCATTCCTCCATGGTTATTCCCCTTGCCAAGTGTAGATCTTAGCATACATCAGGAATTGAAGAATAAGTCAGAACTTCTTCAAGTATGGCGCATAGTCCAGAATTATGTTAGAAAGAATTTATCAGACTCTGTTTTCATTTTCACAAATGGCTCTAAAGATCCAGAAAAAGGGTGTGTAGGTGCAGCAGTGTATATCCCTGTGAGTGATACATCAATAAAGAAAAGGTTATCTGATCATTTATCAGTATACATCACAGAGTTGATGGCAGTGTTACTGGCATTACGGTGGATAGAGGAGAATGGTTTACCCAAAACTGTTATTGCATCCGACAGTTTCTCTGCACTTTCTAGCATTAGAACAGGCAGATCTTCATCTAGAACAGATATTATCAATGAAATATTTATTGTATTGTACATAATGCAAATTAAGGGTTTATTTACAACTTTCATGTGGGTTCCTGCCCATGCTGGTGTGGAGGGAAATGAGAAGGTGGATATTCTGGCCAAACAAGCACTTAAGTTTTCAGATGTAGACCTACAGGTCCCAATGAGAAAAGCGGAAGTTAAATCATTCATCAGGATATATGCACAAACAACCTGGCAGGGGTCAGAGACATTATCTTATACTGATGAGCAAGGTGCTAACATCATTGTGTCACACTCTCTATTTAAAGATACTTTTAAGCCGTTAGAACCTAACATACTGTCCCTGACTAAAGAACTGGAAGATCTTAATAAATCAGAGTCCAGATTTCTTTGGCACTCCATAACTCTGTCTGAATATTGGAAAGCCAAGCGCATTCCGCGCGGTTTACACATGAATAAAATCCCGTCATTTGGTCTGGATGATAAATCCTTCATGCAAAAATGGGAACAAATTCTAAACAAATGCTCCCTTGACTTAATGCTCTTGATAATTGAGAAGACCAAGTCTGAACAAGACAAATTAAAAATTGATGTGAAACGGGTAGAAGATGAAATGAAGAGCAAAGTCAATGCCAATATGTTTGCTGAGGTTACAGAGAAAATCTCCTCTATTCTATCCGGCTTTGTGAAGGATCTACAGAACTATAAGATAAGAAAATATGAACGGGATACCAAAGATTATGCAGACGGGACAGTCTATGATTGGCAAGGAACAGAAGGAAGTTTCCTAGGAATAACCGCCTATCTCTACCCAAGACAAACAGGCACATGCCTCTTTCAACAGCAAGTGAGAGAGACTCTTCTGATGACCTGAGTGATGTCGGAGGTGGTGGTCAACTACACTCCAACCCTATGTCTTTTAGGGATCGAGGCTACAAACACCAAAGACAAAGACGAGGCGGGGCTCAAGGGGGAAGAAGAGAAACTCCGCCACCAACGTGCTGGTCCCCGCGGAATCACCAGAGGAGACTTTAATTAACATCTCGGACTCGGCCCTTATGGATACAGAGAAAGCAGTGCTTCAGAAAGGACTTTCATTTGCACCGTCTAACTACACCAACTCTTTCTCTCTGAAAGTGGACTTGTTCAAATTCTTCAGACAGCTTCACCTTAAACATTTCTTTTCTAGGTGTAGTGTCTTGTCTAACAGTACTACTGTAAGCAGAAATTATGATTCTAGTACTAGCGAAACCCCCAAAGAAGTGACTCCCTTTAAAAAGAAATTTAGTTTTTGCCTTCTTCTAATCTATATGCCACCATTGTTACTTTTAGTCAGTTAGTTGAGCAAGATATGGCCAAAATAAGTGCGCTGTAAAATAAATAAGTGCCTCTAAAAATAAAAACATGACAAAAAGTGAACTGGATGCACTACGCTCTTTGGAATCTAGACAGGACATTATTATTCGCCCTGCCGACAAGGGGGGCGCAATCATTGTTATGGGTTTAAAGAATTATGATTGTGGTATATTCAAATTGCTAAATGATGAAAAACAGCCTCTTCTATGTAACCCTACCTCCAGCACAAAAAAATATGATTGATGAATTTATTGATATATCTCACAAAAAAGGCTGGATAATCGATAAAGAAAAGGCTTTTCTATTGAGTGACCACCCCGATGTCCAGTATTTTATGGTCTACCCAAAATCCACGAACGACTTGATGATCCTCCTTTGCGCCCTATTGTATCTGGCATAGGGAGCCTTACTGAGCCTCTCTCACAATTTGTTGATTTTTTTCTTAGAAAATATGTTCACAGTTTACCATCGTATTTGGGGGATACAACTGATGTTTTGAATTTGATCAATGACTGGAATTGTGAAGAAATGATGTCCTTGTGTCTTTGGATGTGCAAAGTCTGTGTACATGCATACCCCATCACATACGCCTACTCGCCATGTCGCATTACCTTGCTAAACGTCCCATTGATGTTCTGCCTCCACTAGAATTTCTTCTTAATCTTGTTGAGATCATTCTATCGAATAATTTCTTTAAATAGTCTGGCAAATTTTACTTACAACTACAAGGGACTGCTATGGGAAGTGCTTTTGCACCCTCTTATGCTTGTTTGGTGATGGGCCTATGGGAAGAAAAATATATACACAATATCATAAATAATCCTTTTCATTCCAAAATATCACTGTGGCGTAGATACATAGACGACATAGACATAGACTCCGCCGTCCGTCAATACCCACCAGGTCCGGATTTGTTGCGGAACGGCTGCGGCCGTGACTGACAGCTGTAGTCACGAGGACCCACAAGTTCACGAATTCACGTAGAATAGAACCACAAAACCAACAACAGTTTGTTTCCATCCAGAGGAGTCGAGGGGAAACGACTCTGTGCTGTGTTTTCAAGGTGTAGTGCAGGGAAATATGATCCGTCGTAAGCAGGGTGTATTTTATTTTGAAAATTAACCAGATATTTATTTTGTTTATGTGCTCGACTTCCTGTCCCGCACTATCTGCCGTGTGCTGAATTTCTGCGGAGCTCTCCGTCGTCCGTCAAAAATAGAAGCTCTGCGTATCTGCTGCGGAGGGCTGCGGACTGACAGAAGTGGGACGGAGTAGGGATGCAGACGTTCCGCAGTCTGTGGAAATACACACACTGACTTTAATGGAAACCTAATGACTCCGTCGACATTCCGGAGACGTTCCGCAGACGTTCCGCATCCAGTGGAAATTGCCGGTAACACCTTGGTTGAGATGGGTGTAACTTTAGATTGTCACCGCCCCTCTTGAGCACAATCACACCTGTTGGTGATCCTTATTAAGGGCTCCATTGCCCATTCTCTCCAAGGACTCTGATGAAGATGTAACTATACATCGAAACGTTAGTCACTGTTATGCACCTTAAAGATGCAGTAGGTAAGTCTTATAAAACTAACTTTCTGTCATATTTGCTGAAACTGACCCTTTGATCCAGTAGAACTACATGAATTATGTAGACAGCTCCTCTGGCACCTCCTACAGCCTGTAGTGCCATTGGCAAAATTCCACCGCTCCCGGTCGATTTTCTCCAATCAGGGCCACAGAGGTGGTCTATCTGCCTGTCAAAGACATGCATGCAACTAGGACTACAGTTGAAAATTAGCCGACTGGCTAACACTGGCGCGCTTTACAGAAATGTTGATTAATGTGCATTGTCCTAATATAAATAAATAAATCTTCTTCAATCACTGCTCAGGCACACGCATATACAGCGTTCTCCCCTCCCCCTCCCCGCGCCGAGCTGCAGAAAAGTTTTCCAAAACTCTGTGAATATTGGAGTGGCTTTTCAGAGGTGGCGTGGCTGCAGGATTTTAAAGATCTGAAGAACGATGCAGAGCCACATTTCCTCTCAACAGGTAACATTATTACCAGTTGCGGATATGTGTACAAATAAAGCTACCTTGCTTTGCCAACTTAATTTCTTGTTTGCTTTTTTGCATTCTACACACTTCCAACTCTTTGGCACCCTGCTCAGCTTCAGACATGACTTGTGGAAGCGCTTTCGTTTGCATTGCTTGGATGTGCAGAGAGGATGTCTGTGTCATCGACAGGATTTCCACAGTAACATCCCTCAGGTGCCTTCTCAAGGTTAGCACTTGAGGAGAGGTGTGGCACAGTAAACCATTTACCCAACAGCTCAGGTAATACCCCTGTTTTAATGAATTCTTCCACCCTAGTGTAGGCCTCATCAAAAAAGTGTTGATCAAATTGGACTCGTTGCATAAAAACTTCTTGTGGTGTCCACACAACAAAATCTCCGTACATTACCTCAGCTACACGCATTTGGGCCTGCAGTTGGTACATGTAACTATGATCTTGCTTGAGTGTCATACCTTCCGCAGTCACACTAAGGCAGAAATGTGGGTCGCTGACACATTCCTTGAGAGCACGGCCATTAGCATTAAAAGGACATTTTATTTCAAGGACACCACTTCCATGGCAATCGCAGGTCACCACACCATCTGGCGATGCTCCTAGCCATGGTAGGTCCGGGTTGATAATGAGCCCTGATGCTGTAATGCTGAAGTTCACATGGAGATCTTGCATGGCCTTCAGGTACGACTCCCTGGCAGTGTCTTCATTTTGCAGACCCCATCTGACGAAAAACATGTAAGTCTGTCAGCAATGATATTTCAAACTTTATGTAAAACCAGCTAGCCTTCATTGTCCCAAATATACTATGGCACGGTTACATAAAATATAAATCCTGGAGTGTGTTCATGATGGAATTGCAAGAAAAGGGCATGGTTAATATGTCTTACTTTCTAAACTGTATACCTGGTTGCTGCTGTTGAAAAGCGAGAAGACTGGGGATAGCAAACTCTCTTTATCAGCGATGAAGAATTCTTTGTCCTGGCTGCCTCATGAAATGCTGATGCGGTAACTCTCCCTGCTCTCTGATCAAACCATACCCTGGACTTTCTCTGCTCTCTTGTCTTCTCCTCAACTAACAAACACTCCAAAAAATAACCCAATCATCAAAATGGTTGTAATGGTAATAATTACAAAATGCATGATGTGGTACAAGTGGAGCTTAACAATTACCACCCTTCATGGTGGGGAATGACAAGAAAAAGGTTGAGAACCACTGTTAAAGAAGTCTTTTTCATATCTTACCTGCTCTGGAGTAAGATGCAGTTCCTCAAAAATCTCAGCAGCCTCCTCCAGCAGTGCGGGCAAATCAAATTCAAGCCTGGTGCTTGAGTACAGAGTAGGAAGAGGTGATGGCATGTCCAACTGTACAGTCTTGGGCATGTATCTGATAGAATGGCCTTCAACAACTGACAAAATGGCACTTTTCTTAGGGATGGCCTCCTGCTTTTCACTGTGGTGGAGCTGTTCAAAAAACAGCTTGAGCTCATCAGTGGATGCTTTCATGTGATGGTGCTTGTCTTGTTTTTTTATCTTTCTCCTTATTTTGAAAGATGTTGGTAGTTCATCATATTTCACGAGTTTTTGCCTTGGCTCTTCCCATGTACATGCTTTATCTGTGCATGCCTGTCCCTCTCTGCGCTCAACAGCAGCTAGTAGTGAGAACATTAGTGCTGCAGCGTGGGAGCACACCTCTCCCAGCCCTGCCATACAAGTGCAGTGTGCTGTGACGACAGTCCCTGCCTCCTGCACCACTACCCATGGCCATGTTGGCTTAGTATTAAGAGCCTGTGAATGATGGACCTGTTAAGTGAATAACAAACTGTTAAATAATGAATATCTTTTCAAAGGCTATTTCTCCTACTATTGCTGTAATGGATTAGCCTAGAAATCTAGACGCACCCTAGCGGCAACAAATGTAATGTGCAGCCAGGGGGGGGTCTAGGCACTCTCTGTTGGGTTGCGAGCTGAAAAAAACCAAAATATGGTTAGGCCAATCACATCGTGTATATAGTCGGTGGGCGGGGCTTATGGCTGCTGCTGGGGGACAGCACAGAAATCATTCTTAAAAAAGGAAAATGTGTTCGGAGTTTTGCCGACCGGATAACGGCAAAGGTTTAATCTATCAACTAGCGTTGCTCTGTTTGGCTATCAGTGCAGAGGGAATTTGAAAGACAACCGTTTATCCCGCCCCTCGTCAATGGTGAGTTCCCAGACCAAACATATTGATGTGGGTCTGGTTTGTAGGCTAGTAATGGATACCATAATAATAGCTGGAGTCATAGATCTTCTGTAAACCTTCTGTAGGACAATCCAGGCAGCAGCTAGAACTAAAACTGAGCAGCTAAAGCTCTAGTAGAAAGCTGAAGTGCTCACTAGCAGCACTGACAATCAACAATGATCAGAGTAACCCACCACAGACTGTTCACATAAAGTCACAATCGCCTCGTTTCCCTTCCCTTCATGTTCTTTCAATGAGTATAAACACATCTGACATTAAACAACATTATCGAGATTTATGACAGCTAGCCATGAGCCGTGGCTAACAGCTGGCAAGCTACCAGCTGTGAGCCGTGGCTCACAGCTGACAAGCTACCAGCTGTGAGCCACTTAGCTAGCTAGCTAACAACTCGCTACCTAGTCAGAGCAAACTACCACCAAAATCATACATTTGAATTTTTTTTATAATACCTACGTTTCCCATGATTAAATATAAATCCTTGGTGGCTAGGTGCCGCACTTTCACGTCTTTCACTCATCCAGCCACAGCATATTGATATGCATCGGTACTCTTGAAAGCCTTCAAGCGATCCCCACTGTATGGGGAGGGGTTATGCACAAGATATATATATATATATATATATATATATCATGGAAGGCCAATTGGGGCAAGTCTGGGGCAGATAATAATGGAGAAAAGAAAACTGGGGGTAACAAATAAGGATCGGAGCCTAAAATTGAAATTTTCTCCAGGTATCTCTGTCTCTCTCTCTCATTCAAATGGGCAGTTTGGGCGGCCATACCAGGCGAGATCGGTCGTAAACGGTCGTAAATATGGCGGCGTTCTATTATGTAGTGACGTAGGTGATGAATAGATATAGAACAATAAATATGACATGTAATTCTGACTTGCCATTCCAGGATGGAACCACTTGGCGGCCATTTTACCAGGGTTAAGTTTTAGAATTGCTTCCATTGGCATCAATGGGGAACGAGGCTCATGTTGTCTTTATTATCCTTATATTTTTCTACCAATACATCAATAGTGGTTTAATTCAAAGTAATGACTGTAAGACAACTGTGGCTTTCTAGAAAGAAACAAAAAATAGAGATTTGGGTGGAATTTTGATTGATATAGCTCCAAGAGAACAAGTAATTTGTTCAATTATGAAGATAATCTCATAATTTTGCATTTACATTGCAGGTAATCATTTTTTTTTTCAATTTTGCATGAACTTAATATGTAAAAACTGTCTTTGGTATTCTGAATGGCTAATATACATTAAACAATATTTTTAAATGTCAATCTCAACTATAAGACCACATTTCCCATCAACCCCGCTACATCCTGTTTAGCGTTTGTTTTCTTACTATCAGCTGGCCGGCGTGGAGTTTGTTTTGACGATGAGCGGAGTAAATGAAGAGCCTCGCTAGCTTCAATGAGTTTTTGTTGATAAAGACTATAATGACTTCACCAGAACTGCTGATGGAATTGTCGCAATTTTCATTGTGCTAACGTTATGGAAATTACATTTACGATAGTAATGCGGAGACTTGCTGCTGAAGTAGTTACTTTACCTCATCAAGACATGGATTATTAAGTTTTAATTTGCTTTACTGAAAGGAAAATTGTGTAAAGGCATGAGGTAAGCTGACAACAATAGATAGTTAATAGAATGTCAATGTATGTATGTCAATATTAACGATGTGTTAAAAAAACTGTTATAACGTTAACGTTACTAAATGTCTTATTTGAGGTAAAAAATCTATCAACTAAAACGATGTTTGCTGTTCATAAATGATGTTAAGAGCTAGCTAGCTTGCAATCACCACTAACTGACATCTCAGCCGGTCTGTTAACAGTTGCTAGGCAACGTAACTAGCTAGCTAGCTAACCAACTTTTCTGTATTTATAATTAAAAAAAGAAGAGAAAAAATACTCGATCTACTCCTACTGACGTGTGGAAAGGGATGGCAGCCTCCTGGGTCTCTTTGGTCCTCCTGGTAAAGCAGTTAGGTGCTGCACAGCTGACAACCATACTTGCTGCCATATGTGACAATTGTAAACAGTACCCTAGTAAGATGGCGGACAGTTATGCCATAAATTATGACGTCATGTCATGTCTATTGTTCTATATCTATGAAGTTACCTCTCTTTCTGGAACGGAAAACCCAGAGTTTCCCTCATCTCAGGGTTAACAAACTCAGAGTTTTCACTAAACCTGCTTTCTGGAACGGGCATCTGGTGACAGAGGCGGACCACATCGGCAGCTGTTAGGTAAACACAACATAAAACCAGTAGGGACAGTGGCGCAAAAAGTGGGTATGCGCTATATGCGGCGCATAGGGGCGCAGCACCGTGGGGGCACCAAAGCGATGGTAAAAATAAAAATAAAAAAATAAAGTTAAAAAATATTTGTTTTGGTGTTTTCTATATGTAGCTGCTTTTGTGCGGGGGGGGCGCTCCCGTTTCTATATGTCAATGGGCGCTCCCTACTATGGCCACGCCAAGACCCGGGCTGTTGAAGGGCGGGTCCGGTCTTGGCGTGGCCATGGTAGGATTCGTAATATCGCGAGTGGGGGCGCCGTGAGCGCTGAGCGAACAGGTACAGTAGTGAGTTGTCGTCTGTGGAAAAAGATGGATAAAGCAAAAAAGCTGTCGGGGGTTAAAAATAAAAAAGACAGAGGGAAAAGGAGATAGCATGTCAATGGATGCAACAACAGTTAAATACGTGGATGGTGAAAGGCAACAGGTAGGATTTAAAGGGTGACGTCTGTGCTTGGAGGCTTGCAAATATTCATGTTAACAGACTAGCTAGCGTTAGCTAACACTGGGAATGTAGCAGCAAATGGGAGTTTACAGCTAGCTTAGAATATGCAGAATTGAGGTTGCTGAGCTGAAAACTGGAAAATATAAGGTAGCATGTACAATAAATGACAAGAATCTGGAAAACATAACTAATGCTATAACTCTGGTTTACCATGGAATCATTAATAGATTTTGTTTTACCATTAGCTGTCAGACATACAGGCTAGGCCTATAGTTACATCTGTTGGGTGAGATGGAAGCTTAATTACAGGGTCACATCTCTCTCTCTCTCTCTCTCTCTCTCTCTCTCTCTCTCTCTCTCTCTCTCTCTATTTAAAGGTCTCTGTGCTAAGTTGCTCTCCATATTTGTACTTTTTAAAATCCCCAAAAAACAGCAGCACAACCTTACTGCATAATAGTTGTCTTATCTGATGCCATCAATAGGCTGATTTAAGAATTGAATTGAGGCTGCTACATTTAACAGTGAGTTCATTTCATTTAGGTGTGATGATGGTGGATCAGGAAAGACAGGGGAAGGCAACAGGTAGGTCTAACATTAGGTGGAAGAGTAGGGGGAGCCACTTGATACCAACAGATTAATTTCTTAATATTATGGAAAAACTAATACATAATGTTTGTTTGACAATATGTCTTAGTGGAGAAGAGCAGAGGCAAGGCGTGAATGAGACAGACATGAGGTCGGCGATGGCTAGAGATGAGCCCAGTGATGACATCAGGTAGGAGTTCTATTAGTTAGACCACACTAAACTAAATGTTCAGTATGGTTTGAAGTTCTGTTGACCAACCTATTCACTGTGTCCTTTTTGGGGAAAAAATAGTGCAGACAGAGATGGAAAATATAACAATTAGCCTATGTCTGACAGCGGGGACGTAGTAAACATATCAGAACAGGGGGCACACTTATTTATTTATTTATTTATATGTTTTTTTGTTGGGGGGGGCGCCAAAATTGTTGTTGCATACCCCTCTGACACTGGGTAGTTGCGCCCCTGAGTAGGGACATAACACCAGAGGCCCGTTCCAGAAAGCAGGTTTAGTGAAAACTCTGAGTTTGTTAACCCTGAGATGAGGGAAACTCTGGGTTTTCTGTTCCAGAAAGAGAGGTAACTTAACCTCGGAGTCAGTTACTATGGTAACTGAGTCTATGAACCTAACCTGGTCGGGAGCAGGTTTTCTTCAAGTCTCCTCCCTTTAAGAGGGAGGAGACTGAGAGAAATGGGGAAAAAACTCGAGTTTCTCTCATTCTTTCATTCAGTCTGTATCAGGCGCATTTTAATGCAGTTTTATCTGCGTGAAAAAATAAAAAGGTATTGGTTTATATTAGGCGGACTAAATGTTTTTTTTCTCAAACATGTCATGTCCTTTTGTCGACGATCCCGTTGATGAAAAAGCTGTATTAATTAGTTTACGTCGGGAGATGATATTGAGTCCCTACTAGACGTTTTTTCATTTCCACATAACTGATTTGAGAGGTATTTTTTTATCACAGTCTATTAGATATCCTTCCACTAGTTCAACATCGTGGACAGGCTTTAACATCCCAGCAGATTCTTTGTGTCGCATTACGTTTTTTGCAAACGGCAGTTTTCTTTATAACAGCAGCGGATCATACTGTAATAGTAAAGCCACTGTATGCAGAGCCGTCAGAAAAGTGTGATCGCTCTGAAACGTTTTTTAAACGTGTTCCCTGGACACAAACCAGTGAGAGCCATTAAAAAGAAATAAATGATTATACTTATAATTCTGTTAATAATCATGGACCTGCTGCCTCAGAATGGGAATAGTAGTTTACTTTTTCGCCCGCAGGATTGCACCTGAATAAAATTATAGGTGTAGCCTAGCCTAGGCTACATTTCCAGTTTTCACCAATAAAGTTAACTGTGATTAAATATGAAATTAATACACTGTGAATGCATACTCATTGACTCGAGCAGCAATTTTCTCCCACACCAATTCTCTCTCTTTTGCAGCAGCAGCCGCTGTCTTGCTTTTTTAACAAAATACATGTAGAGGTGGGCGATATATCGTTTAGACGATAATATCCAAATTGTTGTCTGGACGATATGCAAAATTGGGATATCGAATATTTCATAATTTGTACAATCCGACCCCCCAAACATGAAAAGAGCTGAAGGAAGTTAACGAGAAAACAAATAGCGCACACTATAACCTTCTAAACAATCATATGTAGCAATTTTAATACTGTAGGGGTTTGTTTGACTGTATTTTTTGTACAAAATCACGATCGTCCCGCACAAGAGTAAGCTGCTACTAGTTCTTACCTTGCGCGTTATGACGTTCACTCATGTCAACAGAGATGGCGGTGCGCGACTGTGCAGCGGCTCTCCTGTCGGTGTATATTTATACAAGTACGTACAGCCACACTGAACTAGGGCTGCAACGATTCCTCGAATAACTCGAATAATTCGATTACAAAAAATGCTCGAAGCAAATTCTTTGCCTCGAAGCTTCGTAAAATCCATGTAATTAAGGTTGTACGGCTCACTGTGTTTCCGCACGGAGGATTATTACTAGCGGACAAGAGGTTTGAGCTGCGGACACAACACAAGCACGGACAGTATAAACACAAGACGGCCCCGATTACAAATGAAAGAAGACGAAATTAGCAAGGGTCTAAGAGGAGAGACAGGCGAGAGAAAATCACAGAAAGTTTGGGATCATTTTAAGCTGCAAACATGCTGCTACATCACCTCTGTAACAAACCTCCAGAGTACTCATCCATTCCACGGAGCCAACCCGACACAAGGTAGCTAACGTCTGCTGCTCTCGTCCACCGCGCTGTTTACACAACTAGCCTACAGCATGCTAGTCTGCTACTAGCGATGTTTTACACAACTAGCCTACAGCATGCTACTCTGCTAACAGCCATGTTTTACCAACAAGCTAAAACGAAAGCTGTCGGTTTGTAGTCTAACTGTTTATTAGTTTGCTTCTAATCTTTGGAAACTTAGCCGCTGCCGAGACAAACCGGCTCCTCCCCCAGCATGGCCACTTAATATGCACGTGAATGACATCATCGTGCATTCTTTATTCTTTCTCCTCACCGTAGATATATCTATGCTCCTCACTGTGTATTAGGCTTCTGAAAATGTGTCCCCCAGAACAGTGTAGTTGAGTAGCCCTGCTGTAAACCCTCTGGTCAGTGAACAGCTCTTTTGCATATCCAGTGTAAAGAGCCAGAGGCAAGAAGGGGAATGGGGTGAAAAATATTAACATTTCAGCCACCAAAAATGTACTATTGTAATGTTTTTTTAAGGGTCTTGGAATTTGGCAATCATTTTTTTTTGCTTTTTCTAAAAAAGGAAACCTGTCTTTTGTATATATACACAAGCTACAGGTTTCCTTTTTTTTAGTAAACGGCAATAATAAATATTTAGTATTGCTGCTTACTAAGTATTTCTTACTAAGTGTTTCTTATCCGATTACTCGATTAATCGATGGAATAATCGGTAGAATATTCGATTACTAAAATAATCGATAGCTGCAGCCCTACACTGAACTAATCAATACAGGACTACAATACAACACAGCCGTTACGAGAGCCTTCCAGGCGACTCATAACATCCCGGAGGAAATAGCCTGACCGAGCCGTCCAGGTTGTTGTCGGCACTAGCACGCTGAGCTAGCTATCTACCGGCAGAATGAGAAAATAACTCCATCACCAGAGGCGGAGGACTGCATTTTTGTGCACAATGAATGGAGTACCAACTGCAGGATGGTTTCCCAGCACGGCTCACCTGACCTGGAGCCGTGTCGGTAATATACTGTACATTTTATTTACTACGAAAACAGCACACTGCCGTCTACATAGCCCCCGATGCTAACATAGTGAACAAACTGCAGCGCGATCACCTGGATACAGGATACAGGGGACTTTAACAAGGCGTCCTTAAAGTCTGTTCCCCTCCAGCTTTCTCTCAGCATGTAGATTGTGTTACTAGAGGGAAGAACACACTAGACCATGTATACTCTAACATCAAAAAAGCACACAGAACTGCACCTCTCCCTCACCTGGGCCAGTCAGATCACATCCAACTCCTGATCCCAGCATAAATCCCGGTCAGAAGAACTATCAGAACCCAGTCTGACCCGGCCCTGTCCCAGCTCCAGGACTGCTTCCAATAAGGACATGGTTGTGTGCAATTTGTTACAGAACAGAGCCCTTTGTTTATGGTTATTATTTCATCTTGCTTGTACATTTTCCCAAGAGAACCACCAAAATAGCCTCTGAACAGGGCTTCTTTTTAACTTCTAGAAGGATTTCAAAAATATCGTCTGAATATCGATATCGAGATATTGAAAAAAAATATCGAGATATTCATTTTTGTCAATATCTCCCACCCTAAATACATGTTCAAACTCGCTCTTTGTGCGCATGAGTATTTCCGTCGACCTGTTTGTTTGTTTGTGGTTGTTACCATGGTGAATCGTAGAATCATGGCTCCATTCATACTGCCTAATGTGCACGTGCGTAACCCTGAGTGAACATACTCCGAGTTGATTGAACCAACTCATATCAGCTGTTCTGGAACCGAAAACTCTGAGTTTCCCATCTCAGGGTAAATCAACTCAGAGTTCAGGGTTAGACTCAGAGTTTGTTAAACCTCCTACCTGGAACGGACCCCGCAACACCGGGATCCTCCAACAACAACAAGAGGAATATGTGTGTACAAGCTTTAAACCCGGAAACCGTTCACAGCTGCTTTCAGGAATAATCTCAACAACAGAAACGACTCAACGAGTCTTCTGATGGAAACACATTAGCTTCAGGAGCTAGCTGCATGCGGCTAACAGGCTAAAGTTAGCTTAGCGTGATTATGAGAGCAGTTAGATTGTCAGACTAACCTTCTCCCCGCAGCTTGGTCTCCTCCGTGTGTTCCCGGTGTCGCTCCATCTCTGATGAACAGACTAAGAAACGCTGTTTGGGATTCCCTGATCTGGATTCAGCTAACGGCTTCTCTCCTCACTGCTCCCGCTGCTCAGCACGGGCAAACAACAACAAACACCACTTCCGGGGGGACCGCTGTAAAAGCCTTCTTTAATCTCTTAATTTCTTTCGTGAGGATATATTTTGTTACATTTAGGCATCATGATTTACTGTTGTTAAATGTTGAATTATAAAGTAAATTTGTAAAAACTGAGGGCGTGGTTTATATTAATATTATTTATGTCATTTTTATACATTTCATGTATCTATTTAATATATTTCAAGACAATATCCAGATACTAGACAGGATGTGTTATTTATTATGTTACTGCCTTATGAACCCTTGACACACACGCATACAAACACACACACAAGCACATACACACACAAACACACACGCATACACACACATACATACACACGCGCACACACACAAACACACATGCACACATATACACACGCACACACACATGCACACACGCGCACACGCACGTACGCACACATACAGATACACAGTCGGGTCGGGTCGAGCATAGAAACAAAACCTTTAGGAGATTAACAAATCTAAGAAGATAAAAGAATAAAAAGCGCTATCTCAAATGAACTTAAGTGTCTCAAGTAAAGAAATCAATGTAAGGGATTTTATGTCTACAGCCTGTTTCAATGACTTACATGAGAGAATATGTATAGCATTACATAAATTAATCCCTAAAAATCCCTATTGAGATAAGCACAGCCAAAAGCCTACACATATTCCTCCGCAGGCTAAAAACACATTTCTTCTGACTGCACCTTGGGTGATAATGAAAATAAATAAATATATTTATATGTATATATATATATATATATATATATATATATATATATATATATATATATAGGTATATATATGTGTGTGTGTGTGTGTTTGTGTGTATGTACGTGTGTGTGTGTATATATGTGTGTGTGTGTGTGTGCGTGTGTGTGTGTTTGTGTGTGTGCATGTGTGTGTGTGTACATGCGTGTGTGCGTGCGTATTCACATGTCTACAAACAAACAAACGAACAGTTCCATTATCCAACGGAGCGCAGTTTCCCAGGCAGCAGTGTGGTGTGTGTGCGATAGGGAACTTGTGGTTTCGAGAATAGCAATTCCTGAAGGCGTTTTGGCGGACAACGGACTGCGACTGGGCGAGAGATGGCAGAGGGAAGTGATGGAGTAGGAAGTGGGTTGGAGATGGATGAAGGTGGTGGCGGGAGTTTTGAAGTTGGAGATTGGGATGTAGTTAGGAAAAATAAACGCAAAAAGAGTAGGAATGCTAAATCAGATGATAGTGATAATGATTGCGTGCGTAGAGCAAATGTAGCAGGAAGGAGTGGAGATGAGTTTAAGGTGTTAGTCAAACTTATGCAGGAGGGTGCTTTGTTTGGCGCATGGAATCCAATAAAGTTAACCAGAGCCATCGCTAAGGAAATTGGGGAAGTACGGAGTGCCAAGGTATTGAGAAATGGAGCAATGTTAATCATGTGTAAAGATGGTGAACAAGGGAAAGCAATCCGGATGAGTAGAGTAGATGACAAGAAAGTGCAGTGTTCTGCGTTTAAAAGCAGAAAGTTGGTACGGGGAGTTGTGACAGGGATTCCGGTAAGGATATCAGAAGATGATATCACAGGTAATATTACGAATGCAAAAGTAAGTGAGGTCAGATGTCTGAAAGCTAGTCGGAATGGGATTAAAACAGAGAGTCTATCGGTTCTGATAATCTTTGATGAAGAAAGGCTTCCAGATAAGGTGTTCATAGGATATATGTGCTATGATGTGAGGCTGTATGTCCCCCCACCCCTATGATGTTTTAAGTGTCAGAGATTTGGACATTGGTCGCGGCGGTGTGCATGGGAAAACAGAGATGTGGCAGATGTGGTGGAGATCATGAATACGGCAAATGTGAAGATGGGGCGAAGCTGAAGTGCTGCAATTGTAGAGGGGAACATAGTTCAGTGTACTGTGGATGCGAGGTTGGTAAGAAAGCGGAAGAGGCGCAGCGAGTCAGAGTTACCCAGGGAATTAGTTATGCTGAGGCAGCGAAAGGGTTTCAGGAGACAAGCAGGTCACAAGGCAAAATGATAGTAAGAACAAAGATGCAGGAAAGAGTATCAGTTGTGATAAGT
Organism: Perca schrenkii; assembly: GCA_025617405.1. Taxonomy (NCBI): domain Eukaryota; kingdom Metazoa; phylum Chordata; class Actinopteri; order Perciformes; family Percidae; genus Perca; species Perca schrenkii. The sequence goes on from CM046793.1 coordinate 37,306,511, forward strand.
TGAAAGAGGACACTTTGATTGTGAGTAAAAATGATTTTGTTCTGTTTATGGCAGAGATAATCAACTGTTCAGCACAGACAAATAGAAATGAAAGGATCAAAATAATTGTCAAGTCAGCTGAAAAGTACCTTGATGTGACAGGGTTTCCCTGGGAAAAGGTTAAAGATATTCTTAATGATGATGTACCAGTTTCTCAGGCATGGGCTGGCCCTTCCTAATGGTGAAGTACACTTCAGTGGAATGCAAGAAGCTTAACAGCGAATGGTCAATAGTTCAAGAAGTATATAGATAATTTGAAAGTTAAACCTAATGTGCTTGGTGTACAAGAGACATGGCTGAAACCACAGTTGGATTTTGTTGTAAAGGGATACACTGCAGTAAGAAAAGATAGGGAAACTGGAAGAGGGGGAGGAGTTGCAACATTCATACAGACTGGTATGAGTTATAAAGTTGTTTATGTGAGCACACGTCATGAAGCAATTGGGATCAAGATATGGGCAGAAAGAGCCCCTATAGGTATAATAAATTATTATAATCCCTGTGGACAATTAAGTCGAGATATTTTAAAGGATGTTGGGGGATCTTTGCAAGATAGGGTAGTATGGTGTGGAGATTTTAATTCTCATAACTCACTGTGGGGGTAGTACTAGAACAGATGCAAATGGTGCAGTTATTGAAGAATTTGTTGATGAGCACGGTTTAGTCTGTATTAATACTGGGGAAGGTACACAATATAATAGCACGCATAATACTGAAACAGCACTTGCTCTGACTTTTGTATCCAGTGCATTAGCAGGTATACGTACGTGGAATGTGGTGAGGCATACGACAGTGGGTAGCGATCACTACCCTGTGAGGATCAAGGTCAGCCGATACACCCAAGCTACAGCCAATGCCATTCACTTCATCAGGGAAGGACAAAAGCCAGAGAAGACACCGAAAAACTGCTCTGTAGGTTTGCTCTCCACGGCCCGAGACTGGGCGATGACAGTCGACCTGGAAAGGCAGCTGAAAATTCCAACACACATCACCCAGTCCAAATTGAGACCTGACATTATCTTGGTCTCTGGCGCAAGAGAGAAAGAGGGAGAAATATCAAGAACTGGTGGAGGATTGTCGGAGGAACGGATGGAGGACCAGGTGTATGCAACATGCAGGTGGAAATGGAAGAGATGCCTTTGAGAATAAGACGGGTCAAGTTAATGCTGGCATACTGGGTTAATCTCCAGGGGCAAAGGGAATTTTAATAATTTTAATTTCTTTAGCTTTGGATGGATTGGTGATGCTAAAGCAACAAGCATTGGATTAGGTCAATTACAATATAGTCCTACTGTTTCACTCTCCTCCATTCCTCCATGGTTATTCCCCTTGCCAAGTGTAGATCTTAGCATACATCAGGAATTGAAGAATAAGTCAGAACTTCTTCAAGTATGGCGCATAGTCCAGAATTATGTTAGAAAGAATTTATCAGACTCTGTTTTCATTTTCACAAATGGCTCTAAAGATCCAGAAAAAGGGTGTGTAGGTGCAGCAGTGTATATCCCTGTGAGTGATACATCAATAAAGAAAAGGTTATCTGATCATTTATCAGTATACATCACAGAGTTGATGGCAGTGTTACTGGCATTACGGTGGATAGAGGAGAATGGTTTACCCAAAACTGTTATTGCATCCGACAGTTTCTCTGCACTTTCTAGCATTAGAACAGGCAGATCTTCATCTAGAACAGATATTATCAATGAAATATTTATTGTATTGTACATAATGCAAATTAAGGGTTTATTTACAACTTTCATGTGGGTTCCTGCCCATGCTGGTGTGGAGGGAAATGAGAAGGTGGATATTCTGGCCAAACAAGCACTTAAGTTTTCAGATGTAGACCTACAGGTCCCAATGAGAAAAGCGGAAGTTAAATCATTCATCAGGATATATGCACAAACAACCTGGCAGGGGTCAGAGACATTATCTTATACTGATGAGCAAGGTGCTAACATCATTGTGTCACACTCTCTATTTAAAGATACTTTTAAGCCGTTAGAACCTAACATACTGTCCCTGACTAAAGAACTGGAAGATCTTAATAAATCAGAGTCCAGATTTCTTTGGCACTCCATAACTCTGTCTGAATATTGGAAAGCCAAGCGCATTCCGCGCGGTTTACACATGAATAAAATCCCGTCATTTGGTCTGGATGATAAATCCTTCATGCAAAAATGGGAACAAATTCTAAACAAATGCTCCCTTGACTTAATGCTCTTGATAATTGAGAAGACCAAGTCTGAACAAGACAAATTAAAAATTGATGTGAAACGGGTAGAAGATGAAATGAAGAGCAAAGTCAATGCCAATATGTTTGCTGAGGTTACAGAGAAAATCTCCTCTATTCTATCCGGCTTTGTGAAGGATCTACAGAACTATAAGATAAGAAAATATGAACGGGATACCAAAGATTATGCAGACGGGACAGTCTATGATTGGCAAGGAACAGAAGGAAGTTTCCTAGGAATAACCGCCTATCTCTACCCAAGACAAACAGGCACATGCCTCTTTCAACAGCAAGTGAGAGAGACTCTTCTGATGACCTGAGTGATGTCGGAGGTGGTGGTCAACTACACTCCAACCCTATGTCTTTTAGGGATCGAGGCTACAAACACCAAAGACAAAGACGAGGCGGGGCTCAAGGGGGAAGAAGAGAAACTCCGCCACCAACGTGCTGGTCCCCGCGGAATCACCAGAGGAGACTTTAATTAACATCTCGGACTCGGCCCTTATGGATACAGAGAAAGCAGTGCTTCAGAAAGGACTTTCATTTGCACCGTCTAACTACACCAACTCTTTCTCTCTGAAAGTGGACTTGTTCAAATTCTTCAGACAGCTTCACCTTAAACATTTTTTTTCTAGGTGTAGTGTCTTGTCTAACAGTACTACTGTAAGCAGAAATTATGATTCTAGTACTAGCGAAACCCTCAGAGAAGTGACACCCTTTAAAAAGAAATCTAGTTTTTGCCTTCTTCTAATCTAAATGCCACCATTGTTACTTTTAGTCAGTTAGTTGAGCAAGATATGGCCAAAATAAGTGCGCTGTAAAATAAATAAGTGCCTCTAAAAATAAAAACATGACAAAAAGCGAACTGGATGCACTACGCTCTTTGGAATCTAGACAGGACATTATTATTCGCCCTGCCGACAAGGGGGGCGCAATCATTGTTATGGGTTTAAAGAATTATGATTGTGTTATATTCAAATTGCTAAATGATGAAAAACAGCCTCTTCTATGTAACCCTACCTCCAGCACAAAAAAATATGATCGATTAATTTATTGATATATCTCACAAAAAAGGCTGGATAATCGATAAAGAAAAGGCTTTTCTATTGAGTGACCACCCCGATGTCCAGTATTTTATGGTCTACCCAAAATCCACGAACGACTTGATGATCCTCCTTTGCGCCCTATTGTATCTGGCATAGGGAGCCTTACTGAGCCTCTCTCACAATTTGTTGATTTTTTTCTTAGAAAATATGTTCACAGTTTACCATCGTATTTGGGGGATACAACTGATGTTTTGAATTTGATCAATGACTGGAATTGTGAAAGAAATGATGTCCTTGTGTCTTTGGATGTGCAAATTCTGTGTACATGCATACCCCATCACATACGCCTACTCGCCATGTCGCATTACCTTGCTAAACGTCCCATTGATGTTCTGCCTCCACTAGAATTTCTTCTTAATCTTGTTGAGATAATTCTATCGAATAATTTCTTTAAATAGTCTGGCAAATTTTACTTACAACTACAAGGGACTGCTATGGGAAGTGCTTTTGCACCCTCTTATGCTTGTTTGGTGATGGGCCTATGGGAAGAAAAATATATACACAATATCATAAATAATCCTTTTCATTCCAAAATATCACTGTGGCGTAGATACATAGACGACATAGACATAGACTCCGCCGTCCGTCAATACCCACCAGGTCCGGATTTGTTGCGGAACGGCTGCGGCCGTGACTGACAGCTGTAGTCACGAGGACCCACAAGTTCACGAATTCACGTAGAATAGAACCACAAAACCAACAACAGTTTGTTTCCATCCAGAGGAGTCGAGGGGAAACGACTCTGTGCTGTGTTTTCAAGGTGTAGTGCAGGGAAATATGATCCGTCGTAAGCAGGGTGTATTTTATTTTGAAAATTAACCAGATATTTATTTTGTTTATGTGCTCGACTTCCTGTCCCGCACTATCTGCCGTGTGCTGAATTGCTGCGGAGCTCTCCGTCGTCCGTCAAAAATAGAAGCTCTGCGTATCTGCTGCGGAGGACTGCGGACTGACAGAAGTGGGACGGAGTAGGGATGCAGACGTTCCGCAGTCAGTGAAAATACACACACTGACTTTAATGGAAACCTAATGACTCCGTCGACATTCCGGAGAATTTCCGCAGACGTTCCGCATCCAGTGGAAATTGCCGGTAACACCTTGGTTGAGATGGGTGTAACTTTAGATTGTCACCGCCCCTCTTGAGCACAATCACACCTGTTGGTGATCCTTATTAAGGGCTCCATTGCCCATTCTCTCCAAGGACTCTGATGAAGATGTAACTATACATCGAAACGTTAGTCACTGTTATGCACCTTAAAGATGCAGTAGGTAAGTCTTATAAAACTAACTTTCTGTCATATTTGCTGAAACTGACCCTTTGATCCAGTAGAACTACATGAATTATGTAAAAAAAAAAAAAAAAAGACAGCTCCTCTGGCACCTCCTACAGCCTGTAGTGCCATTGGCAAAATTCCACCGCTCCCGGTCGATTTTCTCCAATCAGGGCCACAGAGGTGGTCTATCTGCCTGTCAAAGACATGCATGCAACTAGGACTACAGTTGAAAATTAGCCGACTGGCTAACACTGGCGCGTTTACAGAAATGTTGATTAATGTGCATTGTCCTAATATAAATAAATAAATCTTCTTCAATCACTGCTCAGGCACACGCATATACAGCGTTCTCCCCTCCCCCCTCCCCGCGCACGAGCTGCAGAAAAGTTTTCCAAAACTCTGTGAATATTGGAGTGGCTTTTCAGAGGTGGCGTGGCTGCAGGATTTTAAAGATCTGAAGAACGATGCAGAGCCACATTTCCTCTCAACAGGTAACATTATTACCATGAATGATTTATCTTTCACTTGGTTATTTATGGAGCTAAATCAGGGCCAAATGTTTTGTTAATTTGAAAAAAATATATATAGTTGAAAAACTAAAGCTTGAACCTGAAAATTTAAGTTTTGGTCAAAACTTGGAAAAAATAAAACCATGTATTCAAACTAAAAATAAGTGTACCCATTTTTCTTTCACTTTGAATAAAATTTAGATTCAATTCTGGAATTATTTTGAATAAATTATAAATTTTCATTTTTCACTTTTATATTTCTTTTCAGTTCCACATTTCATGTTTTCAGATTCAAAACTTATTGTTTTTACGGCTTCAAATCTTTTTTTTTCGGTTTCAAATCTTTTTTTTCGGTTTTAGATCTGTTTTTCACTTTCAGATCGTTTTTTTTCGGTTTCAGACTTTTGGCCCCGATTTCACGTAGGGGGCGTGGCTTCAACTCAGAGGGGCGTGGCATTATGAGTGACAGCCTAACAAAGAAGGCAGAAGACTCCTCTGTCATGTTGCCGTCAGGAAATGGTGTTACTGTGAGAACTATGACTGAATGCTTTCTATCCCCTATATACATGTGATTTTTACTTAACAAACCGATATCAGTGACAAAGTTCCATTTAAAAAATTGCTTTGGACAACACATGGTACCAATTACACTATAAGAGCAATAAACTGGGCCAGATTGTGCAGTTCAGCAGGAACAATGACTTCTCCCACTTCCATGTATGACTTTGAATGTAGCACCATAGTATTCACTCGGCAGTCAGCATAGCGTCCGCTCCACCAAGGCAACATGCTTACGTACAGGTAGGACATGTGAAAGATATTAGCCTTTTTGAATAGATACTTTGGGACATTATCCCCGCAGTGGCATTTTTTTGTCATTAACACATAAAGGGAAAATAGGTGGACAGCTGGAAATGAAGCACAAAAGTTAGCATTAACTAACGTTAGCTTCACACTAGCTGGTGTTTTTACACTAATTTCAGTGTCCAGCTCAAGTTTTTTGACTTTCACGTGTAGTGGTCTTTGTGAACCTCTGTTTGTCAGAATGACCATAACTCGATAGTGGCTGCCTGCAGCCGTAGCCTACAGAGCCTTATAAATGTAAAACATAATAGATAACTAACATTGCTAAGTTAATAGTGTTACCTTTTCATCGTTAGTTTAAACAACGTCCTGGTCTGCTTTGTTAATCAATCAATCAAAGCTTTTTTTACGGACACACACGGTCCAGAAAACAGACAGTAGACCTACAAATACAAAAAGACAAGTTAGTGTATTCTGATACAGTTAGACTGTGGTAGAAGCCTTCAAAGTTTGCCCACTTGGCATATTTTGTAAGGCATAACTGTCATCTGTTACATGTAACGTTATGTGTGTTAAACATACTTTATCAGGCCAGAGCATTAATGTAAAGTCATATTTGTCTACTCTGTAAAAAGAGACCTTCTTCACTGCAGCCACTGTCGAGTTATCGTCATTCTGACAAACAGGTTCACAAAGACCACTACACGTTAAAGTAAAAAAACTTGAGCTGGACACTGAAATTAGTGTAAAAACCCCAGGTAGTGTGAAGCTAACGCTAGTTAATGCTAACTTTAGTGCTAGCGATGCTTGATTGTCAGCTTTGTCCAGCTGTCCAACTATATTCCCTTTATGTGTTAATCACAAAAAAAATGCCACTGCAGAGATAATGTCGCAAAGTATCTATTCAAAAATGCTAATATCTTTCACGTCTTACCTGTGGGCTGGTGCTAGTGAATACTGTGGTGCTATAAGTCATACATGGAAGTGGGAGAAGTCATTGTTCCTGCTGAACTGCACAATCTGGCCCAGTTTATTGCTCTTATAGTGTAATTGGTACCATTTGTTGTCCAAAGCAATTTTTTAAATGGAACTTTGTCACTGGTATCGGTTTGTTAACTAAAAATCACATGTATATAGGGGATAGAAAGCATTCAGTCATAGTTCTCACAGTAACACCATTTCCTGAAGGCAACATGACAGAGGAGTCTTCTGCCTTCTTTGTTAGGCTGTCACTCATAATGCCACGCCCCTCTGAGTTGAAGCCACGCCCCCTACGCGAAATCAGGGCCAAAAGTCTGAAACCGAAAAAAAACAATCTGAAAGTGAAAAACAGATCTAAAACCGAAAAAAAGAGATTTGAAACCGAAAAAAAGTTTTGAATCTGAAAACATGAAATGTGGAACTGAAAAGAAATATAAAAGTGAAAAATGAAAATTTATAATTTATTCAAAATAATTCCAGAATTGAATCTAAATTTTATTCAAACTGAAAGAAAAATTGGTACACTTATTTTTAGTTTGAATACATGCATATAGATTATAAAGACAGTGACTAGACTTATTTGCACGGCGCTCGTTTTTCGACTAGTTATGACTGGTTTCCAAGATGGCTCCCGCAAGTAAACATGAATGCCACTGTCTTTATAATCTATCTTTTTAATAAACTATCTGTACACTTACAATGTTGTCAATGCTTCGGTTCACATTTAAGGACCCTCATTATGCTAACGTTATGATGTGGTGATATTTCGAGCCTTTTTAGTGGTATTAAATAAGGATTGAATTTGAGTGTCCCTATGCCCCAAATACTAGCATTTTAAGCTAACCAGCGGTCTGCGGTAGCCTCGTCAAAGCTCCAAACTCATTAGATTAGCATGAAAACATGTCCCAGGGAGCGACAGAGTAGGTACACATCAGTTAATAACCCCTAGGTTCGTTTTGCGTCGGAATTGTCCTTTAACTAGCATTTTAGTTAGCAATAATTAGCCTGTGCCTATGTTATCTCCTTACATATGCCTATGCTCTCCGTCTCTGTAAGATTGGGAATGATTGAGATTTCTCTTGGCTCAGCTACCAGAAGAATTATAACTTTCAGACAGGTTGCTCACGTCACATTTACATTGTCTCTCTCAGTTGGAGGCTGCGCAGTAACGCTCAGCGCTCACCAGAAAAGTACTTCTAATATCCTTCACTGGTCTCCGTTCAGAGCAATGGGATCTGGTGGTCCATTTTATATATGTCAATGTCGTTTGCCCGTGCTGAGCAGCGGGAGCAGTGAGGAGAGAAGCCGTTAGCTGAATCCAGATCAGGGAATCCCAAACAGCGTTCCTTAGTCTGTTCATCAGAGATGGAGCTACACCGGGAACACACGGAGGAGACCAAGCTGCGGGGAGAAGGTTAGTCTGACAATCTAACTGCTCTCATAATCACGCTAAGCTAACGTTAGCCTGTTAGCCGCATGCAGCTAGCTCCTGAAGCTAACGTGGTTTTATATCAGCGTGCTAACTTTATCCTCCCAGTCCTTCAGCTGCAAGAAAAACATCTGCTGTCCTAGATTCACTTCTGGAAGAAGTATTCAGACCCTTTACTGCAGTTAAAGTACTAATACCAGTGGCATGAAAAGAAAAGACTCAAGTAAAGTACAACCCATAGACAGTATATAATAATGGACCACCAGACCCCGTTGCTCTGGACGGAGACTAGTGAAGGATATTAGAAGCACTTTTCCGGTGAGCGCTGAGCGTTACTGCGCAGCCTCCAACTGAGAGAGACAACGTAAATGTGACGTGAGCAACGTGTCTGAAAGTTGTAAGTCTTCTGGTAGCTGTGCCAAGAGAAATCTCAATCATTCCCAATCTTACAGAGACGGAGAGCGTAGGTATATGTAAGGAGATAACATGGGCATAGGCTAATTGTTGCTAACTTAAATGCTAGTTAACATTAGAAATTAAACCTAAACAGCTCATGTAAGTCGATACTGCCTGTGATCTTCTCCTGTACTATACGGTAATTCCTCTACTGTGTGACACAATCGTTAGCTTATTTTTACAAAACCGTCTGCTACGGAGCCATAACATGAGATACAAGGTAATGGAGCCTTTTACACATTGTTGTGTTTCCTTAGAAATAAACAATGGACAAATAGAGTCTTTAAACGCTTCAGATGTAAAGTTATTCACTGTCAAAGTGACGTCAAAATGAATGGCAGTCAGTGGAATGCTAACAGGAGGTGATCGCTTTGTAGCATCAAAATGGCACCATAGGAGGTTCGAGTTCTGAAGCGAAGCTTTCCCCCTTGGTGAATACTGTGGTGCTACATTCAAGTCGTACGTGGAAGTGGGAGAAGTCATTGTTCCTGCTGAACTGCACAATCTGGCACAGTTTATTGCTCTCATAGTGTAATTGGTACCACGTGTTGTCCAAAACATTTTTTTTTTTTTTAAATAAAAAAAAAAGTTTTGAATCTGAAAACATGAAATGTGGAACTGAAAACAAATATGAAAGTAAAAAATGAAAATGTATAATTTATTCAAAATAATTCCAGAATTTTTTCAAAATTTTATTCAAACAAAGAAAAATTGGTACACTTATTTTTAGTTTGAATACATGGTTTTATTTTTTCAAGTTTTAGACCAAAACCTTTACCCTGAGATGGGAAACTCCGAGTTTTCAGTTCCAGAACAGCTGATTTGAGTTGGTTCAATCAACTCGGAGTATGTTCACGCAGAGTTACGCACAACTACTATAAAAAGGCAGTATGAATGGAGCCATGATTCTACGATTCACCATGGCAACAACCACAAACAAACGGGTCGACGGAAATACTCATGCGCACAAACGGCAAGTTTGAACATGCATTTCGTTAAAAAAAGCAAGACAGGTGCTGCTGCTGCAAAAGAGAAAGAATTGGTGTGGGAGAAAATTGCTGCTCGAGTCAATGCGTACGCATTAACAGTGTATTAATTTCATATTTAATCACAATTAACTTATAATATTACTGGTGAAAACTGGAATTGTATTAGGCTACACCTATAATTTCATTTAGGTGCAATCCTGCGGGCGAGAAAGTAAACTATAGGCTACTAATCCCATTCTGAGGCTGAAGCACTATATCATTAACAGAACTATAATGTATAATCATTTATTTCTTCCTCAAAGTAGCCACCCTTTGCTTTTTTTGATAACTCTGCAAATCCTTGGTGTTCTCTCAATGAGCTTCATGAGGTAGTCACCTGAAATGGTTTTACCTTCACAGGTGTGCTTTGTCAGGGTTCATTAGTGGATTTTCTTCCCTTATTAATAAAAAAGCAAAGGGTGGCTACTTTGAAGAATCTAAAATATAAGACATGTTTTCAGTTATTTCACACTTTTTTGTTAAGTACATAATTCCATATGTGTTCATTCATAGTTTTGATGCCTTCAGTGAGAATCTACAATGTAAATAGTCATGAAAATAAAAAGGAAACGCTTTGAATGAGAAGGTGTGTCCAAACTTTTGGCCTGTACTGTACATATTTAATGGACTGTGATAAAAAATACTGTGGAAATGAAAATACATCTATAGTCGGGACTCAATAGCCTACCGACGTAAACTCTCTGTGAATTAATACAGCTTTTTCATCAATGGGATCGTCGACAAAAGGACATGACATGTTTGAGAAAAAAACGTTTTATAATCTGCCTTATATTGAATAACATGAACTTTTTTTATTCATGCAGATAAAACTGCATTAAAATGCGCCTGATACAGACTGAATGAATGAATGAGGAAATGAGTTTCTCCTCCCTCTGAGAGGGAGGAGAAACTCATTCTCTGAGAGAAACTCAAGGTTTCTTGAAGAAAACCTGCTCCCGACCAGGTTAGGTTCTCAAACAGCATTTACATCTGTGCCAGATCCGTTTTGGAATCAGCAGATTCGCGCAGCAGTCACACTCAGTGCAGATCTGGACAAACTTTGCGCCAGACTTGTCTGTAGCTTCTGAAAATGACAGTCTGCCGGCGGGTGCGACGCAGATCCGGGGCAGCTGCGCAGACCAGATGCGCCACATGTCCGCCCAGCGAGTGCGGGCCGGATCCACGGGAGCTGCGCAGACCGGACGCGCCACAACTGAAATGAGTCCGCCCAGCGGGTGTGGGTCAGATCCGCAGGAGCTGCGCAGACCAGACGCGCCACAACTAACGGAACGCTTTTTTCCTGCATAAACCCGCAACTCTATTTGAAATGCAGAGAGGAAGACTGCAGGCTGCACCGTCTTTGTGATTATTGGTAAGTGCATTATACAAGTACAATTGTAAAAGTTAGGCTAACTGCTGTTGTCATGTTAATCTGTTAAATATGTATAGGCTAAACATAAATGTTTACAAACTTAGTTTGTGACATTCTGACAACCTGAGACGTGTCAGACAAGCTGGGTAGGCTAGTAGACCTATAGCTAGGCTATGCTTGTAGTAGCTATATGTTCTTTTAAACATCCACAACTAATGTGAACAGGCTTTAAGGCTGAATCAGTGATCTTTGCTTATTATTCACCAAAATTACTGAATATCGTGTCCATTGTGTGTTAGCTGCAAAATCGTTTGTTAGCGCTACCCAGTTTTGTTAGACTTTACTTAATCACTCTCTCACTCATTCACTCACTACACACCACGTCACATTTAGCCTATTTGTGCAAGCATTTTTCTATAATGTCATGTAATAAATAATCTTTGAATACTTAATCTAAGTAGTACTTGCTTTGTGTGCTTTTTGTAGGCTACGTCTTAGAGGAGCAATGAGGAAGAATCGCATGTCTGACAAAGCCACGGACACGGAGATAAATCAATACGCCATCAGATCTGCCTTGTGACTGCGGGGGTGGCCGCCGTGCCCGGTCTCACCCAACTAATGAGCAGTAAATATACCTACAGTAGGCGCAGTGTTCACGTTACTTGGTTTAATATTTTTAATTTTTTTTTGTAATTTGAATAATTAATAATGATCTTTAATCAAATGCTTTTTCTCTTTTTGTGCATCTGGATTCACGTCAGATGGTTGTTTGTGCTGTAGTTTTCTCTTTTGCCTTTTTAAAATAAAAAATAAAAACTATTTTGAAAATTACAAATTTCGTGGATATTTGTAAATATGAATCAGAGATCAGGGCCAGATGAGCCCCAGATGTAAAATATGAGTCTGGGCCAGATCCGCACCACACGTCATGGCATTAATAACTGTACTGGGCCAATTCTGGCCCAGATCTGTCCCTGATCCGTAATTCCAACCTGTTCCGGTATTGGGCCGTTGGAACGAATGAGCCCGGCCCAGGTCCGTTTAGCGGATCTGCGCCAAATGCTAATGAAGACCTGGTCCAAATCTGGCCCAAATACATTTTGCTGTCTGGGTTCACAGACTCAGTTACCATAGTAACTGACTCCGAGGTTAAGTTACCTCTCTTTCTGGAACGGAAAACCCAGAGTTTCCCTCATCTCAGGGTTAACAAACTCAGAGTTTTCACTAAACCTGCTTTCTGGAACGGGCCTCAGGGTTAGACTCAGAGTTTGTTAAACCTCCTTCCTGGAACGGACCCCAGCAGGGTTAAGAGGAAGTTACAGTAAACCATAGAGCTTTTATTGTGACGGGAAAAGCGGAAGTGGATAAAGTGTTGTATTGACTGTGTTGTGGTTGAATAAAGTGAGACGTGCAGTGCCGTCTTGGTTTCGGCATTCCCGTGTATCTTTATTTTATAGCCAAACGGTTTGACTATAAAATAACTGTCTAGACTCAGGTTTGAGTTAAACCTGAGTCTAGACAACATAAGAAACCCGCGGTTACATTAGTAAACAAACATTTGCCCGGAAGTTGTTGGTACGACCCGTAATACCGTCCGTCCCCGGAACTAACGTTAACTGTTTGTGTGTCACATCGTGGTGAGGACTGCGGCGTAAAACCATTGACATATATAAAAGCGTAAAACGCGCCAGTGTTTAGTTTCTTAAGAAGAAGAAAGGTCCCAAACTGCTGGATGTTTCGCATCCGCCGTTAAACAATCAACTGAAGAAGAAGATAAAGAACTGCTGGATGTGGTTTCAAAAGCTGAAACAAAGCTACACAGAGCAGGTTTGTTTTCTTTTTTAATCGCGCAGGGAGTCGGTGCTAAAGCTAAGGTTAGCAGCTAGCTCCTGCTAACGTGTTGTTGTTGTATTTCCTGAAACAGGTCGCAGAGCCGCGAGGAACTTTAACATGAAGTCTGAGAGGAAGCTGTCAGCGGTGGGACACGTTTACGTCTGAAATATATAGAAGCTATGTGTGTATAGAGAAGCTATGTGTGTATATATGTATATAGAAGCTATGTGTGTATACTAGGGCTGGTCCGAATACCACCACATAGAATATTCAAAGCTTCGGAGAGAGGGGGCTGAACATATTATTATTATTATCTCTAATAAATGCAGGAATCTCTATGTGTCTGTCTGTTTGTTTGCATTTTGATTATTTTGAGAACCTTTCATCCAAACGACTTCACAAGGGAGTGCAGCAGTGTCATATTTTGTGCAAAATAGATAGACAGGCCAGACGCGTTCAGAATTAATAAACTTTTAACCTCTCAAGGATCCCCGTCCTGTCAACGGGACATTTTGTGACTGGGGGCGTCGCTGTAAGCTTGATAAAACTTCCACTCATGAGCGTTTTTATAACTTTAAAGCATTTAATCTTTAAAATATACAGCCATGTACACAACTGTTACAAAGTAACAGAAAATAAAACAATTCAGCCGTAATCTGCGCAGCCGAGAGTGCATGCATACCTGTTGTCGTTGTCCTTTCAGCAACAAAGTGGTATTTTGACCAAAACTTGATTTTCATAAATCCCCAAGAGCCCAAGGAAATGTAATATCCAAGCTTTATATTCCAAAAACGATCTCTTTGCCTCACAATGTTGAAGTTTCCGGCCGAATCACAACGGAAAAATGCGAAACAGTTTTCCATTTCCGCACTTGTTATCGCCGCTAGCTGCGAACTGTAAATATATTTTAAAAATATATATTTATTGTATTTAATTAAAGTGCATCAACATAAACAAAATTGCAAAGGCAAACCCTTTCTCTAAGTGAAAAGTCTGTGCAGTGTGCAACAAAGATTGTTAAACATCCAAATTATTTATACTGTATTTGGATTAAAAAAATATAAAAAATCGATTTTTTTTGAAAATATGATTCGATTTGACTTACCAACTCGATTTGTAAATCAAATCGATTTTTTTTCCCAGCCCTAGTGTGTATACATGGATATAAAAGCTACGTGTGTATACATGGATATAGAAGCTGTGTGTGTATATATAGACGCTGTGTGTGTATACATGGATATAGAAGCTACGGGTGTATACATGTACAGTACAGGCCAAAAGTTTGGACACACCTTCTCATTCAATGCGTTTCCTTTTTATTTTCATGACTATTTACATTGTAGATTCTCACTGAAGGCATCAAAACTATGAATGAACACATATGGAATTATGTACTTAACAAAAAAGTGTGAAATAACTGAAAACATGTCTTATATTTTAGATTCTTCAAAGTAGCCACCTTTAGCTTTTTTATTAATAAGGGAAGAAATTCCACTAATTAACCGTGACAAAGCACACCTGTGAAGGTAAAACCATTTCAGGTGACTACCTCATGAAGCTCATTGAGAGAACACCAAGGGTTTGCAGAGTTATCAAAAAAAGCAAAGGGTGGCTACTTTGAAGAATCTAAACTATAAGACATGTTTTCAGTTATTTCACACTTTTTTGTTAAGTACATAATTCCATATGTGTTCATTCATAGTTTTGATGCCTTCAGTGAGAATCTACAATGTAAATAGTCATGAAAACAAAGAAACACATTGAATGAGAAGGTGTGTCCAAACTTTTGGCCTGTACTGTATATAGAAGCTAAGTGTGTATACATGGATATAGACTCTGTGTGTGTAGATATAGACGCTGTGTGTGTGTATACAGTACAGGTCAAAAGTTTGGACACACTTTCTCATTCAATGCATTTCCTTTTTATTTTATTTTATCAAAACTATGAATGAACACATATGGAATTATGTACTTAACAAAAAAGTGTGAAATAACTGAAAACATGTCTTATATTTTAGATTCTTCAAAGTAGCCACCCTTTGCTTTTTTATTAATAAGGGACATAATTCCACTAATTAACCCTGACAAGGCACACCTGTGAAGTGAAAACCATCCCAGGTGACTACCTCATGAAGCTCATTGAGAGAACACCAAGGGTTTGCAGAGTTATCAAAAAAAGCAAAGGGTGGCTACTTTGAAGAATTAGCGCGCCCGACCCGCGTCCGACAGAGCCATGACCGAACACGGCCCGAGCCCGACAGGCATTAAGAACACAGTTAAAATCTAATTTTTTTCTCATACTAATGACACATGTAGGCTACGTTTGTTTGTGTGGAAAGCCAGCTTTTATTAAGGAACTGTAGGAAGGCATTCGGAAATGTCAACAGATGAGCGCATCAGCGCGCACGGGGCAACAAGCGCACGTTAATAAGCTGTTAAAATGTTCAGTGTGTTACCCTTTCCTGCTTGCTTTGTTTCCGACCGTGATCAGAAAACCAGGGGAGACTCGTTACTCCAGGGCCGCCGTTATAAAATGAATAACGTCGGGGTTAAAATCCTGTTTCTGGTGAGCAAATGACCTTTGGCCATGAACTTGGCTTTCAGTCTGGGGTTTATATCGTACACCGCACACACTGTGTACAAAACTTAAACTTATTCCTCCAACTCTGCTCTGGTTGCATCTACAACTTCTGCTTCCTCTCTCTCTCTTCTGATCACTTTCCACATGCGCTGAGCTCTCTGAAAGGAGCCGAAGCACCATTTTACAACAAATGCCTTATCGCGCTGATGTGACCGAAACCGACCATAATTTCTAAATATCTGTCTCGGCCCAGCTCGTCGGGTCCCGTCTAGTCCCGTTGGACTCGGGTCGGGTATCCATGCCTTAGTATACATGGATATAGAAGCTACGTGTGTATACGTGGATATAGAAGCTATAATCTTTGAGCAACAAATAGGTCTGTGCAATTAATCAAATTTCGATTTTGGCGAATTACCAAACGATCACCAAAATAGTATAATCGAGAAAAAACGATAATTTTGCCATGTTCTGTTTTGCAAGAACACTCTTATTTTGTCTTGTGTTCTGAATGCGCAACATCCTCACATGCACATCCGCCCCTCCCGAAGCCAGTCAGGGAGGCAAGTCATATATCAAGTGCATATCATCCGCTGGAATTTAAAGAGTAAAGATGGCAGCAGCGTTTGGTGAGCAAAACAAGGCAAAACCAACTCAGTTGTCTGGGAACAGCTAGCGTTAGCTAACCCTGCGGTCCCTATGCCAGACCCTTAATCTTTCGGATTTGGGTCTGGATTTCCAGGCTACCAGTTTACATGCAGTCTTGTAAAACAGGATTTTTTTTTTTTTAAAGTTTCCCAGTTTTAAAGTTGTTTTTAAAGGTATTAAAAGGAGGACGTGTTGGAGCGTGTGAACACAGCGTCCCTCTTTCATTCTGCAGTAAAAACCCTGATGGAGACACACGTTCTGAATGTGTGTATACATCTCCAAAGAATGCTTCTAAATCCTGAATATTACCGATGTATCACACACATCTTAATCAGAAAATGCTAAATTCGGTAATAGACCTTATTCTGAATATCCAAACAGAATATGTTGTTCACATGACCCGTATCAAATGTATAATATTGTCATATTAAGAATGATAGTGTACTATAAGTGTGCAGGTAAACGTAGTCGTCTCACTGTCCCTGTATACTGTATATGCACATGTAAAGGAGTTAATGTTGGCCAGTAGATGAAGTGCTACTGTTTCTTTGGCTTGCCGATTTCCGGTTCTGTGTTGCCCGGGGCCGGCGCCAGCTTGGGGACGGCGTGGGCTTAGTTTACCCAAACGTGCGTCTTGCCCACAATCAGAAGTTTATAAAATGTATTCAACCGCGAACGGCTGAGCGAGCTTCTGATAGTTTCTGTAATCAGTCTTGTACATTTTGCCTTTTTTGCTGTTTTCAAAATGTTTTTTTGTGCCGAATCAAATGTTTTATGCTCACTATTCATCTCGTAGCTGGTTGGCTCGGTTCCAGACTTAAAACTCTTTATATCAGCAGTTTTCGAAACGTCAATGAAACAATTGAACGGGGAAAAACACTTCCGGAACCAGAGCCATTGTGTGAGCGGTCCTTATTGAGCTCTATAGGTTCAGAGCTCTGAAGCATACCCGTCCGTTGCTTTGTTTCCACTCTCTCTGTTTTTCACCTCCGATGTGGAGCAGGGTACAACCGCTTCCCTAAACTTTGACTTAGCCAGAGACCCAAACGGGGATCTCTCCGTCTGTAGACGGTCTAGATAACATACTGCCATATGATCAGAGCAACAACGTAAGCCTAACGCCAGAAACACACCGCACGCTGAAGTGCCATGAATAACCGTGAAGCACCGTGAGGCTGTTTTCATTTCGCCATCATGCATTTATTTGTATACAATTTAGTGGTTATCGGCTGCATCGAGGGACAGATTACTATGGCATAATTTGGAGGAAGCAGCATGTCACTGAAATGAGAAGAGCTGGTCTACCTTCAAGCCAGTCCATCTTAAGTTAGTGAGCCTGTGTTGAAGTTGCCGTTAGCTCCGTGGCACTAACCCGATCACTTTAACCAGCAGCTGGCAAGTAAGATACGGGAACTTGGCTTGGGTCTTTAGGAGTTTTAGCTTATATTCACTAGGGGTGTTACGGTTCACAAAACCCACGGTTCGGTTCGTATCACGGTTTTAGGGTCACGGTTTTCGGTTCAGTACGGTTCTTGTTATTTTTTCTTTTAATCTTTAACACTCCAGAATATACTTCAGCATATAGCTACAATTAGCATATTGAATGCATGTTGCACAAAACATGCACACAGTGGCAGTTCTATATTGTTTTATTTCATCATAGGTAACATGAAATCCAAAATGTTCCCACACACCAGACTATAAACGACGCTGGCGCATCCTCCAGCTCCGGGCAGCCTCTCTCCCACCTGACATTTCTGCAGGTGACGTGACCTGCAGCGGCACCCCACTCGGCTCGGTGCCTCTCAAAATCTGACGAAAATCTTTTAAACTGACCTTTATCGATCTGAAATGAAGACAGATTCAGCAACTGGATGGCCTATTTCTCGCTTAAAATCTTTTCAGAAACACGTTTCGGTGAACTATTTTAGTACAATATGAGATCGTATTCTGAACGAGCCGCCATGACAGTCTCTTTTGAAATTAGGGACCAGCCAGACCCATGTGACGCAATCGTCCAATCAGCTGCCATGGGTTGCGTTTGTCACGCCCATCCTGCTCGTCATTCCAGTAAGTGTTTTAACATAGGTGTCGAAAGTGGCCACTACGGCAGTAAGAGGTTAGTGACCATTAACAGTGTACTGACGAACCGTGCGGTACACACACGCTCCAAACCGAGACTAGCGAACCGAGCGGTTCGGGTGTTTTTTCATGAACCGTACCACCCCTAATATTCACTGACAGAAACTGTAAACAGACTGTGCTGCTACATTCACAGCTACAACTTTACTGCTACTTCATACTCATCAACAAACGCACCTTTTACACCTTTCACACCTTTCACACCTTTCACACTCTTTCCCTCTCTCTCCAACACGCACTGGAGTAGCCGCTGTGTGCACATCACGCATAGTTTAAGTGTGTGTGTGTGACACTGTTTCTGCCGCTATGTACGTGAATTATCATGCGGCACGTGTCTGCCGAAGACACTGAGTGGACGCCCGTCCCGTGCGTCGGTTCCCTGGATGTGTAATAATAACGGTCGGCTCATTGTCCAAATGCTCTCCCGTTGTTTTTACGTTCATATGCGTAGGCGGTGTGCAAAAACAGTAAGGCGATACGCCTAAGCCGTATAATAGAAAACTAAAACCCTGCTTTTAGTTAATAAGCATTCAGCCCACCTATTTCTTATACCTGCCCACCGTTCGGACTAACAACAGAGGCTTGTTAACTACTAACAAAAACCCAGATATATTTAGTCTACAGTCATTGAAGACAAACAAAATCAACATATCCTTAAATTTGAGGAACTGTCTTCTTAAAATTGTTGCTGAATAATTTTCAGTGTTGGATTTTGCCACATTTAATGGAATTGTAGATGTTACATTGTACAAATATTCACTCTGTCGGTGTTTCAGCTTTATCTCAAGATGTTCTGGAAGTGATTGTTGGTGAAGAGGAGCAGCAGGAGTGTAGCGCCAGTGTGGACCAGCAGGAGCCAGAGCCGCTACCATACATTAAAGAGGAACAGGAGGAACTGTGGAGCAGTCAGGCGGGAGAGCAGCTTCAAGGGCTGGAGGGGGCTGATATCACCAAGTTCCCATTCACTCCTGTCCCTGTGATGAGTGAAGATGATGAGGAGGAAGCTAAGTCCTCACAGCTTCATCAGAGACAAACTGAACACATGGAAACAGAAGGTAATTGTGACGTTTTGAAGGAGAGCGGAGAACCTCCGTCAGGTTTGAGAAGTCATGTGACTGTGTGTTGATGTATTCACACAGCAAACGTTAAAGCTTATAGACAAATAATCAGTGCAACTGTCTTCTGTTATCTGAGCCAGTGGAAACATGTAGATTTTAAACAGAAGAGGCCCCAGAATGGAGCCTTGGAGAACTCCGCATTTCATATTTGTCCGCTCAGATGTTTATCTATAGACACAAAGTAGTCCCTGTTCTTTAAGTAGGATTCAAACCAGACCAGAAAATTAAATAAGAATAAGATAAGCCTTAGGTATAATTGTCAGTCTTTACAGCACTCAGGCTGAAAGTTAGAATGCAGAAACATGAAATACCAGTTTTTTTGTACTGTTGATTCTGTCTCTCTGTGTTTGTGTTAACGTCTCTCTCTGTGTGTTTCCTGTTTCCTGCAGATGTGCAGCAGCTGAACAGCAGGAGTGTAGCTCCAGTGTGGACCAGCAGGAGCCAGAGCCCCTTCCACACATTAAAGAGGAACAGGAGGAACTGTGTAGCAGTCAGAAGGGAGAGCAGCTTCGAGGGCTGGAGGAGGCTGATATCACCAAGTTCCCATTCATTGCTGTCCCTGTGAAGAGTGAAGATGATGAAGAGGAAGCTCAGTCCTCACAGCTTCATCAAAGACAAACTCAACACATGGAAACAGAAGCTGACGGAGAGGACTGTGGAGGACCAGAACCAGCCAGGAACTCACATCCACTTTTACAACCAGAGACTGAAGACCAGACTGGAGACTCTTCTGAACCTGAGACTGATAACAGTGCTGATTGGAAGGAGACCAGAGAACCTCAGTCAGCTTTAAACTCTCTGAAACATGATTCAACATGTAAAAAAACATTCAGCTGCTCTGAGTGTGGGAGAAGATTTGGCTTTGAGTCACATCTGAAGAACCACATGAGAGTCCACACAGGAGAGAAACCTTTTAGCTGCTCAGTTTGTAATAAATCTTTCACACTGAATGAAAATTTACAGAAACACATCAGAATCCACACAGGAGAAAAACTTTTCAGCTACTCAGTCTGTAAGAAATATTTTACACAGAGAGGACATTTACAACAACACATGAGAATCCACACAGGAGAGAAGCCTTTTAGCTGCCCTGAGTGTGGTAAAGCTTTCAATGAACGTGGAACCCTGAAGAGCCACATGAGAACTCACACAGGAGAGAAACCTTTCAGCTGCTCAGTCTGTAAGAAATCCTTTACACAGAGAGGAAATTTACAAAAACACATGAGAATCCACACCGGAGAAAAAAGATTCAGCTGCAGTGTTTGTAACAAAAGATTTGCCTCGTGTTCTTATGTCAAAACACATAAATGTGTTGGTCAGATGGAAACAGAAGCTGATGGAGAGGACTGTGGAGAACCAGAACCAGCCAGTAACTCACATCCACTTTTACAACCAGAGACTGAAGACCAGACTGGAGACTCTTCTGAACCTGAGACTGGTGACAGTGCTGATTGGAAGGAGACCAGAGAACCTCAGTCAGCTTTAAACTCTCTGAA
Organism: Perca schrenkii; assembly: GCA_025617405.1. Lineage (NCBI taxonomy): Eukaryota > Metazoa > Chordata > Actinopteri > Perciformes > Percidae > Perca > Perca schrenkii. The sequence goes on from CM046793.1 coordinate 37,327,551, forward strand.
ACATGATTCAATAGCTGCTCTGAGTGCGGGAAAAGGTTTGGCCGCAAGATACATCTGACGAAACACATAATTCATGCAGAAGAAAAACCTTTCAATTAGGCCTGCATGATAAATCGTTATTAAATCGTTATAAAATCGCGATATCGATTCACCCCTGTTCACGATTTAACTTAAATTACTTCCTTCAATTAATTTATTGAAAGCATTTGACATTAACGTGATTTGGAATAATGTCACCCTAGGGTCCTTTACACCATGACCTCGAGCCAAACAACCCCCCAGAAGCTTTTTTCACCTGGGTCGAACATTGGGAGAGTTAGCGTAGAGTAGCGTTATCAGCTGAATAGCTTAGCGCAGCGGCTAATGGATCCAAGAGTGTATCTTGTACTTTACCCCACTAATAATACCCGAAATGATACCAAACTTCTACACTAGTACAAATAGGTTATGTGCTCATAAAATGATGGATTGGAAAGTTTGTAAGTACATCAGAAGTTTATTTAAACACTTGCCTGCTGGCTTCTGTAAGACGAGTCTACAAATTACAACACCAAAAAGAGATACAACAAAAATATTTATTAATTTAACTTTTTTTAAAAGTGCTTTAGTACAACTAGCAGGAGACAAGTTATAATAAAGGTAAGTTTGGAGACACTACCTTATTTAATCTTTAAATTAATAAATAGTTTTTGTTGGATCTCTTTTCGGTGTTGTAAACTCTGATCTCCCATTGGTTCCTGGACCCTAAACACAGTATGAGGTCTGAGCCTATAAAACTTTCTGACACACAGAAACCTGTGTCTTCCACTAGTGATATGTTACTGAAAGGATGACATTCGCAGCGCTGCCGAGAAATCCACAGCTGTTTGAGCTGAATAGTATCTTCGTGGTACTAAAGGGGGGTCCTGGTGAAGGCGATTTTCTGCAAAGGGCAAATCACCCTGTTTTCCAAGGAAAGGAGGATGTCGCTTCTTCTACAGTCGACTCTGAACAGGGCTCCGGATCCAGCTGCCAAAGGGAGATTTTCTGTTTGTTAAATCACAGGCCCGTGTTTTTAACTCTTCTTTCTGCTCAACGTGGAGGATCCGCCGAACAAACTAAGTAAACTACACATCCAAAAGTAAGAGGCTTGATAGTGTTCTGGGCAGATTAGAACAGGGTGTGTATTATTAATGAGTAATTTGCTAAAGTTGCTATTTGTGTTGCCATTAATGTGATCTGATAATACGGTGCTATTGCTGTGAATGTATCTCTTATCCAGATATTGTTGAAGTTGTGTTGAAACTGTGTTGAACTGTAGCTTTTACTTCCCACCGTGGAGAACTTTAATTACTGTACAAGTGGAGCCATAATCCAGTCAGTCAACTACAGTGGCGATATAAAAGACATATATCATTGACCCGTGGAACGGCTGAGGGCCTGGTTATAGTTACCCCGGAGTCAGCTGTGTGCTCGCAGAAAGGAGCGGAGAATAGCACTCTCTCTCGTTAAACACAACCTCAGATTCTGATGTAACTTTGTGTTAAGTGAGAATCTCGAGTAAACAAAGAGAGTGATTATTTGCAACCCCACAGAGCTCAAGATTTCCAAATGTTTTCTTTCTTTCAATCGTGTTTTCCCTCCATTTCTGTCTCTCTCTCCCTCGCTACACACACACATATACACATACACGTACGTGAATAGCTAAACCGCTAGCCCGTAGCGAAGTAGCTATTGTGATCCTTTGGTCTGTAAGACATTAGCCTGAAAGCTAACCGGCTAGCCCTAGCTACACGGCGCTGAACCCAGCACCACTACCACCCTCTTGAGGCTAAATAGTTTTGTGCCGCTCACAGGAGTAGCCATTTTTGTAGTCTTTGGGCTAGACTACATCTCGTCACCCCCCACTCCTCCTCTCTCACACACAGCACCCACACTCAGATGTGTCTCACCACATGCTTCTTTGTCTCTGATTTTGGTTGTAGTTTGTAAAAGGGTATACAGGTTTGATGATTGAAGGATTATTGATCGACCATTGATCATTTTGAAGTTAAATAAACTCTGTTATACTTTAAATAGTAGTTGTCTGTGATTATTTTGTGTATTTGTTGTAATAATTGCTGGTTCACCCTTCCTTTTTTTCCTTCAAAGATACCAGATGGATTAACCAAGTTAATTAAGATCTGTCTTTTAAACACCACCTATGAGCACCACCTATGAGACTGATTCACAGCTCAATTATTGGTCCCTGAGTTCAGGGTGGTGCCCCGTTTGATTTGTTTGTCAATTTGGTGAAGTTACTAATACATGTATTTAGAGGTCGACCGATAGTGGATTTTACCGATAGTTAGGTTGGGCCGTATTTGCCGATAACCGATTAATCGACCGATAGTATTTAGAATTGATACTGGATAAAACAGTTGACAAAATACATAAATTTTTTCAAAAAAAGTCCAGACGCTTTTGCCAATAATCAAAATAATAATGTCATATTTATTGATATTACACCCACAGCAATGCTACACAAGCATGTGTGTTGTCTAAAACAGTTCTCCTACATATTTGGAGTCATCCAGTGCAAAAATAAACATAATGAGCATTATAATTCATATAAAGGACAAACTATTTACATTTCTTCAAAAAAGGCCCAAATGTATGCCAAATCTCAAAACAGTGACACCATTCTTCTCTGTAGAACGGTTTAGAACTAGCCTGATGTGGTCTTACTCAGATTCTAGTCAGAATGTGAGTCTGAAACCGCTCCATTGGGCTGTGATTATGGGGCGTGTTCCAACAGAACCAGGAAAAAAAATGCCTCTGCATTCATTGGATAGACCTACAACCAATCAGAGCAACGGAACTCAACACTGTGTATCGTCTCCATAGCAACCACTCTTTGCACAATGCATTCATTCCAACTTCGGACTTTTAGACTTTTTTGAAGCCGGATATATCATTTGTTGCGTGTAAATATAAATGTGGATAACGTTAGTGATAGTGACATGTTCGCTACAGTCGCATTTCTAGAGATGAATCGGCGAAAACACGTTTTATATCTCTGATTCACGGCTTTGTTCTAGCGCCGGCGCTCCCTCTCTCTCTATGTCTCTCCACCATATAACGCTCCCTCTCTTCAGTCTCTCTCTATGTCTCTCCACCATATAACGCTCTCTCTCTCCAGTCTCTCTCTATCTCGACGCTAGTACCCTGCTTTCGGGCAGTTGTTGATGCTCCTCCGCTGAGGATTTTAAAATGAATGCGCTGTCGATTCTACACATCTCAATTCTCCGCCGGCAGCCACTAGACGGATCGTGGACGATTTGGGTCGGACTTGCGTTCATTTTTGTCAGTGTTTTAACCGCTTGAGGTTAGTTAGCCTACTGCTAATGTTTAGCGTCATCTCAGCCTCGAAAGCAAACAAACAAACATACTGTTGTGCTGCTCTTTCTCTACTAATGCAGCATCTATTCAACAAATGAATAACTTTATAATATGCACACAGCATGTGTTCTCCGCGCAGCGCGCAGTAACACGTGTCGAAAATAAACAACACGAGGCATCGGTGATAGTTTTTATTTCCCCTCTAGAGGCCACTATTGTAATGCATGATGCCAGCAGACCCTTCTCAGCTCCGTGTACTGTGTAATGAATGACAGCATGCGCTTCTCAGCCGCTCCAGCAACGGACGCAACCAGAAAAAACTATCGACATGGATTTTTACCGATAACGATAGTTCCACCAATCAGCTATCGGTGCCGATTAATCGGCAAAACCGATGAATCAGTCGACCTCTACACGTATTCATAAATGTATTAATATTGATAAAACATCTTTGATAATTTGCCAATAATTGAATCTGTACACCTACGAATTCCCAACAGTGTTGAAGTGTTCACTGAAAATGGTCACTTGAAGACACACATGAGAACTCATACTGCAGTTTGTGACAAAAGATTCAACTGGTGCACAAGACTCATAAGACCTCAGTGTATAGGTCATCAATCCTCACAGCTTCATCAAAGACAAACTCAACACATGGAAACAGAAGCTGATGGAGGACTAGTCTGACAAGCCAGACCCACATCAAGATGTTGGGTCTGGGAACTTGACAGGGCTCAATCCGAGGGGCGGGATAAACGGTTGTCTTTCAAATTCCCTCTGCATGTAATAGGATAGCGCTACAACCAGGCAGAGCAACAAAGAAGGTAGCGAAGCTAGTTGATAGATTTAATTTTGCTGTATCCGGTCGGCAAAACTCCGACCACACATCTTCCTTTATTAAGAATGATTTCAGTGCCGTTCTTTTCTCAAAAAAAAGCTTAACTCTAAGTCTTCCAGAAGACGTCTGTTCCCAGCAGCAGCAGCAGGTATAAGCCCGCCCACTGACTCTATACACATTGTGATTGGCCTGACTAGAGTTTGGTTTTTACAGCTCGCAAGCCAACGGAGAGTGCCTAGATCCCCCTGGCTGCAAATTAAATGTGCTGCCGCTAGGGTGCGTCTAAATATCTAGGCTACTGGAGGACCAGAACTAGCCAGAAACTCACATCCACTTTTACAACCAGAGACTGAAGACCAGACTGGAGACTCTTCTGATCCTGAGACTGATAACAGTGCTGATTGGAAGGAGTTTCAGTCAGCAGTTGAACTGAACAGAGAAAACAACATTTTATATGGGTAACAACATTATTTTTGGGGTTATTTTACAATTTATTGATAGGATTAAATCAGCATTGATGAGGTTAATCATGAACATACTTAACTAAGTTCCTGTGGCTTTCAAGGTTCAGTTATTTAATGGTTACGTGAGTACTTAAGTAATTGTAAACACAATCAAAAGTTCTCTTTTCACAAAGCAAACATTTTGTGTGGGGTCCCACTGGGGTCAATCATAGGCCCTCTTATTTATATAAACAACCTAGTTTTCTTTTTTTTTCTTTCTTTTTGCACAGGATATGATAAGTTAGCAGCTCAGTAGTTTGTGTAAGAGCATTTCACTTGTGCGTGTGTAAGGTAATTAGGAATAATGTCCCTGATGGCGCCTCATACTAACTTCATTATCTCATTTCCACCAGCTTGTAACATAGAAAACAAATGGATTCTGGATCTTTTTTTTTAATAGTTTGTAGCTGACTTTACCAGTTGACTTCTCTATTGACTGTTGAAACAGGAGACGTCTCTTACGTTCTAAAACCAGCCTCTGGAGACTCGACCAGCTGACTTCTCTATTGGCTGTTTAAACAGGAGAAGTCTCTTACGTTATGAAACCAGCCTCTGGAGACTACTGTACAGGAGCAAGCCTGAGTTTTGAACTACCAACGACTGCTTCTTTGTGTTTTTGTGCACATGACGCAAATCAAATGAATAACTTGAGAGAGAAGATGTGTGTTTTGTATGTTTGTGAGATAGATAGATAGATAGATAGATAGATAGATAGATAGATAGATAGATAGATAGATAGATAGATTATACATTGCACTTAGACTAAGTTTTAGAAACAAATTTTTCTTTCTTTTAGTCTTTTTTTTTAAAAAGTGGTCTGATTTTATATGATAATAATCGGTCTTCTATAAGCAAACATTAACTTCACCTATAGAAGAGACAAAAACAGTTGACATCTTACATTTACACTCCAAGATTAAACCTTGTGTCTTCTGTTTGACACTTTAAAAGTAAAAGGGAAACAAACTACCATCATCTTTAATTTGGATCTTTGTTTTCTCAGAGCTCTGAAAATGCATTTAAATATTTGTCTTTCTTCAAACGTGTCTTTTAATCATATCTTCCTGTTTTTTTTCCCTTCAAATTAGCCTAAAACACTTCCGGACTTTTATTTTGAAGCTCAGCAACTAATCTGTCCCGGAAGCTGTAGTCTTCACTGCGGCTATCTTCACACTGAACAAGATGGCGTTGAGTAGAAAGGTGTGTTACTCCGGATTTTCACAGCATGTGTAACGGCTGCGGACCGGCTCCGCTGTGTGTCTGCTGCGTGCTGCGCCGTCCGTCAATACCCACCAGGTCCGTATTTGTTGCGGCATGGCTGCACCCATGACTGACAGCTGTAGTCACGAGGACCTAGCCTGGCTGACACCAGACCCTTCTCAGTTGTAACTGAGAGTGGGTCTGGGAAAGCTTCATTGACAGTTCATTTCCAATGGGGCGTCACCAACGGATGCCACTCAAATGCCTCTGGGCGCAATTGGATAGTCCTTCAACCAATCAGACCAACGGTCCGGGTGACGCTTTTCACATCCAATATCCAACTAAAAAAAATTTGATTCTGGTTTTTGGTGTCGTCCCTCCACACCCTACTTTTTCCTTGCAGGTGTTGCATATTGCAAACTTGTTATCTTCTGCACACACGCTGAAGAATTTCCAAACAGCTGACATGTTGCAGGTTAATTCACGAGGTTCCCTGTGCAAGAATAGCACGGACACACACTTCACACCGCAAGCGGGTACGTACACACACACGGCGGAGAAGTTGAGAGAAAGGAAAAAGAGACCGAGTCCGTGTGTGCGTGCGTCCTTGAGAAGAGAACTGTAACTCGTATAACTTATGTTGTCAGTTGATTGTAGAGTTGACCTGCATGAAATCGGCATATGTCACACTGACCTGCGGGTCGCCGAGCACGTGAAGCACGGCTTCGGTAGCCGTCATGTTGAATGTAAACAAAAAGCTGCTCGCCATTGCTGCGCTATCGTCGTCACGTAAAGCCCGCCTCAGCGGTTGTGATTGGTGCCTCAATTTTGAGGACATTGGAAATGGGTTTGAATGGGCTCTTCGTCAGACTGACTTGCAGAGCAAATCTCAAATTTGCCGGAAGTTCGTCAGGGTTTACCCAGGCTAACTAGGACCCACAAAATCTATTCACGTAGAATAGAACCACAAAACCAACAACAGTTTGTTTCCATCCAGAGGAGTAGAGGGGAAACGACTCTGTGCTGTGTTTTCAAGGTGTAGTGCAGGGAAATATGATCCGCCGGGAGCACGGTGTATTTTATTTTGAAAATTAACAGGATGTTTATTTTGTTTTTGTGCTCGACTTCCTGTCCCGCACTATCTGCCGCTATTGCTGCGGAGCTCTCCGGCGGCAAAAATAGAAGCTCTGTGCGTATCTGCTGCGGAGGGCTGTGGATCGCCGGAGCTGTGCCGGAGTCAGAACGCAGCCGTTATGCAGCCAGTGGAAATACACACACTGACTTTAATGGAAACCTAATGACTACGCCGCCGTTTCGGAGCCGTTACACATCTGGTGGAAGTCCATGGTTAGCAGTCTCTTTGTTGTGTTGAGAGAGAGGTAAAATGTGTAAAGTCCAGATGCTGAGAGTGTTGGTGGAGCAGCGACTAACTGCGGCTGCTGAAGAGATATTTGGGCTGTTTGAAAGAACGATAGCAGAGTACGAGGAGGAACTTTGTCGTTCAAAAGAGGAGAACGAGCGACAACGGGAGCTACTGGACGCTGTTTTCAACCCTCAGCTTCGGTTACACAGAGCAGGTTTGGTCATTAAACCTTCACTTGATCTTTTTCTCCTTCCTGTGATCTTTTCTCTCAGCAACATTATGACGTATGTAAATAAGCATTTGTTCATAAGATCTATTGTAATCTTCGCTCTTTAACAGGCCGTCGCCAAACCCACCAGACTCCATGTAAATAATCTGTACTTTTATCAGGCACGGCATTATGGGTGGGCCTGACGGGCCTAGGACCACCCACTTTTCAACAGGCCCACCCAAAACTTTTCTTTAAAAAAACATTAATTAATTAATATATTATAATTTGGTGAAGAATTATAAAAAATCGTCAAATCTCATAATTTGTGCTAAAATTGTCTAAATCTTTAGTTTTCAAAAACAATTTAAAAAAAATGGTCATGTCTATTTTTATGTTTCTGCGCAAGTTCAGCAGACAGTGAGGTTCGGGATCGGATGTAGCTTGTCGGTATGCTAGGCTAGCTCCCAGTGATCTGAAAGTGTGAAAATCATTTCCAGTAAAAGACAAGGTTGCAACAGTCATTGTTTAGGTACCTTAAACGTGCATGAACGGTCTCAGAGTCATCGCTGCAACCAGGAGATGAAGGAGAGCTGATTACCACAACGCCTAGCACATCTTTGTCTCGGCCACCCGCGGTTAGCCCCGTGCTAGTGCCTCTGTCTCTGACTCACGAGTGGATGATATAGCCCCTATGGATTGGATATAGCCCTGTGGATCTGTCTTCCGTGGATGAGCCCGCAACTCAACCAGTGCTAAAGTATCCGTTCACTTCTTCTGCTTAAGGGAGTTTAACCGCCAGAGGATAACAGTAAGGTATGTGAAGGCTACTCTGCCTGTATTGTATTATGTCGTTATATGAGATATATGGATTAAATCACAACAACCTTTTTGATCTTCACTGTTGTAGGAATGCAAGTGTCCTGCCACAGGTCAGGGGACAGAGGATGGCAAGGCGACAGCAGCAACTTGGCCCTGGTTTGCCCTCATGGACGAGGCATTAGGGCAGTCTGCGGCAGTCTCGCCCCGCTGCCTTATTGCCTCGATCCAAGAGGACAAACCAGGGCCAAGCACTGCACAAGAGGTAGAGGAGGAGGAGGAGGAGGAGGAGGAGGAGAAGAGAGTGACATGCAGCAGCAGAGAGAGGGCAGGGAAAAGAGGAGAGAAGAGGAGAAGGGAGAGAGAGGATCCGTTCCTCCAACTCATCAAAGATGACATCAAATATCAGAGGGAGGCAAAATAAAGTAAATTAAATGTAACTGTTTTTTTTCTTTGCCCCTTTTTTAATTATTTAATATAAACTGTCTATGTCCATTTTTAAAAACCTTATTGTTCTTTAGACTGCAATAGAAACAACTTGGTAAGTAACAAATAACTAGCATGTGAAGCCTAGAACAATGTATTGAACTATTTTTCTTCACCCTTATTTAAAACGGTTTGTGGTTAGGTATTCCAAGCTCTACAAAAACATTAATTTCATCTTGGTTACAAAAATTATTTATTTAAACATTTAAATATTGACAACTATATACATCAAGCAAAACATTAATTCAAACAACATTCTCCTATCTACAACTACATACAACAACTTAAACATTTACAACTATATACAACAACTTAAACATTTACAACTATATACAACAACTTAAACATTTACAACTATATACAACAACTTAAACATTTACAACTTAAACATTTACAAATATATACAACAACTTAAACATTTACAACTACAGTACAGGCCAAAAGTTTGGACACACCTTCTCATTCAATGAGTTTCCTTTATTTTCATTACTATTTGCATCGTAGATTCTCACTGAAGGCATCAAAACTATGAATGAACACATATGGAATAATGTACTTAACAAAAAAGTGTGAAATAACTGAAAACATGTCTTATATTTTAGATTCTTCAAAGTAGCCACCCTTTGCTTTTTTTGATAACTCTGCAAACCCTTGGTGTTCTCTCAATGAGCTTCATGAGGTAGTCACCTGAAATGGTTTTACCTTCACAGGTGTGCTTTGTCAGGGTTAATTAGTGGAATTTTTTCCCTAATGAATAAAAAAGCAAAGGGTGGCTACTTTGAAGAATCTAAAATATAAGACATGTTTTCAGTTATTTCACACTTTTTTGTTAAGTACATAATTCCATATGTGTTCATTCATAGTTTTGATGCCTTCAGTGAGAATCTACAATATAAATAGTCATGAAAATTAAAAGGAAATGCATTGAATGAGAAAGTGTGTCCAAACTTTTGGCCTGTACTGTATATACAACTTAAACATTTACAACTATATACAACAACTTAAACATTTACAACTATATACAACAAGACCAACAACAACAAGCGGCCATCAGCTACAGCTGCTGCTGCTGCTTCAAGACTGCAGACAGAAGAAGAAAGTTTAGGTTAAACCAGTGGTAATCCAATCTGTCCTGTAAGATGATAATTGTATCTAACGAATCTAAAACAGTTGCAGTATATTTAATATTGTATCAAGAAGGTAAATTAAATGTACTTAATGTACTAGTAATGTACTTTATTATGGAACTGACCATAATAAAGTACATTATGTTAATTTAATGTACCTTCTTGACTGTGTATGGGTGTTTACCAATGGTGTAATTGGTGGAATTAATGAGTTTTTTGCTTGGTTGGTTCTGACGTTAGGATATCTACAGTATATCTATGACCAAAAGAGAGCGGCTTGAACTCCACTGAAAGTGGATGGGTTGTATCCATGCAGACCTTGTCTGCCTTCTGTGCCAATCCGGTCAGATATAGTTGGTACAGGTCTACCTGTTGCTTACCAAGGATTTTTCCACAGGATTTAACAATCTTCCCCAATTTGTTCCTATGGGTAATTTTTGAATGTCCATACCAGCATACAATACAGTAGGAGAGAATACTCTCAATGAAGGACTTGTAAAAAAGAGTCAACATTTTGTTGTCAACATAAAAATAATTAAAGAGCTCTGAGCTGTTCCCTGCTGAACTGAGCATGTGTAAAGAAAGAGAAGGTGCTGTGCTGCCACCTGCTGGCTGTCTGACTCAACTGATATGATGCTTTCATCCAAAGAGAGTTCTACAATGTTGATCTTATTGAAAAAGATAACAAGAATATGTGTCTCATTTGAATGTATACATTAGTGCTGGAATGTGCAGTTATTGTCCAGGGGTATAAAAACTATTTAAACAGTTTAAATACAAAAATATGTGTAATAGTGAAGATAGTAAGGATGGGGGGGGCCTGGCTGTGTCCCGTGGCTTCAGATGGAGGTAGAACTAACAGACTTGTTGCTGCCCTTCAGCTGTCACAGTTGGCTTTGACTTCATGTATTAACTTCTAGCTGTGTTCTCATCAACGTCACCATCTGCTAGAAGAAGTGGGATGGATCCATGGAAGTGGATCTGATGCCTTGTATGTTATGAAAAGTTGCTGGTGGCTCTTTGTAGCTGCATGAGGCTGATTCGTCTATTTCCCTTCCCCGAAAGGAAAAGCTTATAACAGAAGAACTGTGAGGCCAAAATGCATGTATGAGACTTCATGTGAAACCTAAATTCTTTTAGTTTCTGAAAATGTGCTTGATTAGCATGTGATGAAAACACAACATACACTACAGCAGTTCAAACATGGTTCAAAATAGTCATTTTGGTAGAATAACTAAAACATACTTTGTGCCACACTATGCAGAACACAACACATACCTAGACCAGTGTTTCTCAAATGGGGGTACGTGTACACCGTGAGGTACTTTGGAGGACTGCAGGGGGTACGTGAGCGTTTTTCGTCGCTGTTTTTCAAGTTTGTCACTATTTTCGACCAGTTCTTGCCTTCCTTCCTTCCTTTGTCGCTCTTTTCAAAAAACAATTCCTCCTTTTTCAAGCTTTTCGTCACTTTTTTTGAAGTTTGCCTTCCTTCTTTTATATTACATATAAATATATATTTTTATTTTTACAAGTCTGTCGCTGTTTTTGATAACATTTTCCACCTATTTTTCCTTACTTCCTTCTTTCTTCCGACTTTTTTTAGTTAAACATTTTTTTTTAAGTTTTTGTTGCCTTTTTTCATTAGCATTTACATTTTTTTCAGTTACATGGCTGTTGTTTGGTAAATCTATTACTGGTCAGGGGGTACTTGGCTTAAAAACACAATTCAAATGGGGTACATTATTGAAAAAAGTTTGAGAACCAATGTCATTGAAACACTGTTGAACATATTTTTTCGCATAAATCACATGCGCCTGCTGGGTCTGGGAGGCGGGACTTAGCTCTGTTGCGCATTCATATGGACTGGCTCCCATTGGATGTTCCTATCATGCTATATACCATTGGAAAGGGAATGTGATTGGCTCCAACTGCCATGATTGATGTGTTGATAGCCAATGACAGCTTGTTCTAAGATGGTCGCTCAGAAAGATGACGCAGTGTATTGACTAAGCCCCCAGGAACAGTGCCATGTCTTAAAACAACCATGGGCTTAGCGGCCAATGGTGGTACTGCACACCTCTGGCCCAGAAAGACTTTTCCCATAGACTTTGCATGGCGAAAGAAACTTCTATATTTCAACAGATCATTTTGTTTCAACTTACCAGCCCGAACACTTAAAGGGTCCTTGTTTTAACATTCACTAGTAGCCGAAAATATTAGGTTCGTTTGAGATGAGCTAGGTCTGCACAGAATGTGCAGCCCAATGCATGCCGGTTAGATTTGTGTCCGAATTGATCCTGACTTGCTCTGATGTCATGTACAAGTGGGCAACGATAACCTCGCGAGATCAAGGCGGCCGCAGTTCTGAGACGCAGGCAGCGCAGTTGCTTTTCACTGACTGCAAGACCCCAGGACCTAGGGCATGCTGGGAAACGTCTGGCTCTGAGCTGATTGGTTCAGAATCGACTCAACATGCTGACATTTTATATAAACTTTTTATTGATTTTGAATTGGAGGGATTTTAATTGCTAATTATCTGATTTAAAGTCTTATTGTGTACAGAACACGTTGTGAGGCTGATAGTGACGTTTAGAAGTCAGAGACTAAATCTGTTCAGATTACAGATCATCTACAGTTTGTTGGTAATTAAAATCAGCAACAGATCACATGTAGAGCATTTTGAGAGCTACTCTGTCATAATAAAACCAAATTGAGACTGTGTACAAGCTGATATATGGGTCTGATAAAATTTTATTAAATCAGAATCGGACCTGACAGGATGTGAGTGTTTCTGTGACTTCCTGTTTAGCCTGAAGGCTGCTGGAATCGGCTTGTTCCAAATAGAGCCATATTCACAGGGTAGTTAAGGGCCTAATAAAATAGCATTTGGGCAATTTTCAGCCCAACCAATGTTACATACCCTATTAGGAGACCTTAAGGAACAGTGTAAAATACTCAATATAATCATTCTATCACCCCTTTAAGCTTTAGCAATTTCACTTTTCAGCATTCACAAGCATTTTCTGAAGGAAATGTCTTTCTACTTACTTTTCAAAAGACAGTTTTTCCCTTGCTGCCCAATAAAAACCATGTCTCTCCAGATAAAATAAGATAAACTGAAGGATGATATGGAGTCATAAGAGTGTCATAAAAAAGAAAACGCCTGTATAAAAGTGAAAAAACTTAATGTGAAAGTTCAATTCTATTCAGTTTATTTAAGAGGACAGAGCAAATTAATAAAACAAATGATTATACATGGGTTAAAAATGCCAGAATTAGCCAAATGCTCGCAAACTTCCCCCTGAATACAACCAGTTCTCATGTGTCTAATCCACTGAAGAAGCCTGTGGGATACCATAGATATACAGTACAGGCCAAAAGTTTGGACACACTTTCTCATTCAATGCGTTTCCTTTTAATTTTCATGACTATTTACATTGTAGATTCTCACTGAAGGCATCAAAACTATGAATGAACACATATGGAATTATGTACTTAACAAAAAAGTGTGAAATAACTGAAAAAATGTCTTATATTTTAGATTCTTCAAAGTAGCCACCCTTTGCTTTTTTATTCATAAGGGAAATAATTCCACTAATGAACCCTGACAAAGCACACCTGTGAAGTGAAAACCATTTCAGGTGACTACCTCATGAAGCTCATTGAGAGAACACCAAGGGTTTGCAGAGTTATCAAAAAAAGCAAAGGGTGGCTACTTTGAAGAATCTAAAATATAAGACATGTTTTCAGTTATTATACACTTTTTTGTTAAGTACATAATTCCATATGTGTTCATTCATAGTTTTGATGCCTTCAGTGAGAATCTACGATGCAAATAGTCATGAAAATAAAGGAAACTCATTGAATGAGAAGGTGTGTCCAAACTTTTGGCCTGTACTGTATGTATATATACGTAGATACCACATTGGCCACTTCGTAATGAACATTATGTTCATCCTAATGCATGTGTGTCTACGGAGGCTGGAAGTCTATCTGCAATTAAAGAAACTGTTCAGTAACACATAAAACGAACATCATTTTCAGCATCTTACTGAGGTATTACCAATTACTGAAATAACAAATACTTTACCTGACACAAGCTAGCATTAGCTTAACTCAGTATCAGGACAGGACAGTCAACGCTTTCGTAATAGTATCATATTGTAACACATTTTTCATCTGTGAAATGTAATTCCATGTTGCTTTGTTTAACATTTCTTTTACATGAACATCCAAAAGCAGTACAACAATCTAAGTCTCTAAGATCAGTTGTTCGTCCCAAGATGGCGGCAGCACAGACACAGTTTAAACACATTAACTGTTCAAGTCGCTTTTTAAGCAGCAGCCATGTTCTGATTAAAACTTCCCAGTTATGAAGATTTGCTTCTTTTCTTCGTCTTAAGGGACAATAGACTAAATACTTCTGCAATTTGACATTACCTTAGTAAACAGTGATGGGATTTTTTCAATTAAGAACAAATACTCATTATTAGTTAAATTAGCATTAGTTAAATAGCGCTAGCAGTTGAACCCTGAACTCAAATTATTTTATTACAGGAATAACCGCTAATTTTGAGTGAAATTAATCCCTTCAAAAGGGAGGGAGTGTTTTATGTGGTCGTAGCCAGGATAACATACATGCTGTTAAGAAGATAAAGTTACTACTGGTCAGCCTTCAATGTGGAGAGAAGATCAGAAAATAACAACACAGCTATCAGGGCATGAGGAGGAGGAGGCAGGAGGAAACAGCTTGGCTCTGAAACATGTTCACTACGAGGCAGTGTGAATGCGCTGGTGTCTTTTAAGGTTACTACTCTGAGAAAAAGTTTTTCCACATTGTTCACACCAGTACGGCTTCTCTCCAGTGTGAATGCGCTGGTGTTTTTTAAGGTCACTACTCTCAGAAAAAGTTTTCCCACATTGTTCACACCAGTACGGCTTCTCTCCAGTGTGAACACGTCGGTGGCTTTCTAGGCTACCACTCCTAGAAAAGGATTCACAACATAAATCACAGCTGTAAGGTTTATCTCCAGTGTGAATGCGTTGATGGCTTTTTAGGTGTCCCTGTTGTGTGAAAGCTGCCCCACATTGATCACAGCTGTATGGCTTTTCTTCAGTGTGAACACGTTGGTGGTTTTTTTGGGTACTTTGTAGTGCGAAAGCTGCCCCACATTGATCACAGCTGTAAGGCTTTTCTCCAGTGTGAATGCGTTGATGGCTTTTTAGGTGTCCCCGTTGTGTGAAAGCCGCCCCACACTGATCACAGCTGTACGGCTTTTCTTCAGTGTGAACACGTCGGTGGTTTTTTAGGGTACTCTGTAGCGTGAAAGCTGCCCCACATTGATCACAGCTGTGTAGATTCTGTCCAGTGTGAACTCTCTGATGAATCTTTAAATATCCAGATGATGTGAAGGATTTGTCACAGTGCTGACAGTGGTGACATTTGGGTCCCTCTCCTCCTATCTGTTTCTATAGCAACAGACAAACCGAGAGAGAGAGAGTTAGTGAACAAACTCACTCACAACTTTAACTCTTTATACAATAATTTATGACAAAATGAAGGAAAATATGTGCGGGTTGCAGACATGTTATTATGGAAGCAAATGTCCTTTTCATAAGTTCCGAAATATTCTACCTTTTTCAGGTAAGTTGTAATGAAACAACTGTAATACTGTAATGAAACAGCGAGAGAAAATTTGGCAGACGATCGCGGACCGCCTGAATGCATAAGTGGCCTAAAAATATACATTTACTGACCACTGCTCTGAACTGAAACCGTCATAATCATACCATTGAAGGATATAGGCTACTAATCATTTGCACAAATTAACAGTTGTAGCCTACTCTTTGCCCTAAAAGTAAGAAGATAATGTTAGAAAGACACTGAAGAACTTGGACTCTGAAATCTAGAAACTATAAAGATAATTAAGTGATAAATTCATTGTCCACTGTAAACATGACTGTAACAGTGTATTCATCAGTTAAAAAATATATTATTATTATTATTATTATTATAATTATTATATTATAATATATAATAATAATAATATATACAAAAACCACTGAAGTGTCCTCTCGCTGTTTCATGAATGTACAGTAGCCTACACTATATGTTACTGGTCTAGTGAACTAAGACTATAACTAAGGAGGATTGTACAATTAGGATATGTTTTATAATTGTAAAATCCTCTCAAATAATTGTCCCAGTTTACAGACTGTGTGCTAAGAATGCCAAATACAATGCACATGGAAAACTAATATACTGTACATGATCCTTTGTCAAAGAATACAAAAAGAAATAAATCATCTAAAAAGATGTATTGGTGTCTGACCAGTCTGCCGTTGTAAGAACCATTATAGAAACACATGTATAGGACTTTATATATTATCCTTCATCACGGACTTCATTTAAAAAACACATTTAAAACTTTATCAGCCTTTTCTAATTATCTGAACAACTGTCATACTATATTCACCAAACTTCTAACAACAACAACATGAACAGCAGTTTATTAGTCTTCATAAAGGAAATATAACAGCACCAATGACTGTTACATGAATATTTATTTAAATAATGGTCACCATGTTAACATAACAGGATTTAACTGAACAGCAATATGTACCTGTAGTATTTTAATGCAGGCTAATAATAATAATAATAATAATAATAATAATAATAATAACAACAACAACAACAACAACAACGTAAAAGCACTGCTGAGTGAACAGAAAAGGCTCCAGGATTAATAATTCCTGGCTGTTAGCCTGGTCAGGAGCAGGCTAACTGCTGTGACTGATCAGTATTTTGAAGAAGACATGAACATCATTAATAAATGTGAAATCATGATGATTCAAATACCTTAATTGATGCATTAATTAACATATCGTTCCTGCATTAAGTCATGCATGAGATACTAGTAATCCTTGTACATTACTAATAGTTAATCAAGTACTAGGCTACATTAATTAATTCATGCTTTTAATGTCCCCTTATTATAAAGTCCTACCAGTCATTGGCTTTAGCATAAAACAAGCTGTTCTTTAATGTGGTGAACTGTCTTTTTGTGCTTTTTTTTTTAAGTATTGGTTTTAAAAGTATTGCTTTAGCACCGGTATCTGAAAAAACCCAAATGATACCTAACGTTAGTCGTGGCTAGAGAGTTGAACATACCCGCCACTGAGTTTAAAGCCAGCTCGGCAGGTGCAGACGAATGTTGTGGCGTAATGAATTGTGTTTACGGAGGACAACCCTTCCAGATATTTCTCTCCACAAGACTAAAGGTATTTTAGGATGTGAACTGAGTTACCACCATAGAATGTTAAAGGCCGTTTTATGCTTCTGTGTCGAATCGAAGGTGTACCCCCGCAGACCCCTCTGCGTCCACACTGGACCCTACATCGTAGCCTGACATACACCTCTCGAAAAATGTAACTACAGCCACTTACGTAGGCTACGGCGAAAGCTCTGCGTGGAGCCTTCGCCGAAGCATAAAACGGCCTCAAGTCTTAAAGAGGTGATAGAAAGCAAAACCGATTTTACCTTGTCATTAGGGTTGGGCGATGTCCCCTAAATTGGCAGTAAACATCGTGGTGGACAATGATATAGTTGTCGGGGCCGGGGGCCGGGGGTGTTGCTCATATCTCTTTACAGAAATATTTTTTTCTACTACTATGGGCCAACAGTTAACATAGAAACGATTAGACATACATGTAAATGCCCTCTCAACTTGACCTACTTTCACTACGGTGCAGTAAAATCAATCAGATGTCCTGATCTGCGTAGCGACAGCACAGTGGGACGTTTGCCTTCAACAGAGCGACAGTAATAACCTAACATACCATCATTACGGAGTTTAAACTACATTCTCTGTTATGTTTGCACTGAATAACGCATTCAATAAACAGAAACATTACTCTTGGAGCGCACATGAACAGATGCGCAATATTAGCTCACACAAAATAGCACCCTCGTGAATTATAGGGGCGGGAATCTTTTACCATCTCACGATTCGATTCAAAATTGATTTTCGATTCAAAAAGATTTTCGATTCAAAACGATTCGATTTTATCCATAATGATTTCTAATCGGGTTTCTGATCATGATCTACTCTGATCTGCTTCGCTATACAGAATGACAAACGGAGACATTAAAGTGTCTTTTTCACATTTTAAGTTCAATTCTCAGGGAAGTGCCTTTTATCAAAAACATTGTCTGGTTCTCAATTGCTACACATTAGTAGCTAGCTATAAAATAAGTTGGAACAAAAATAAAGTGCTTCTTCATAATACAAAATGGTTGAAAATAGAGGCTTTTCCCAGGAAAGTTGCAGTTTACCACAAATATCATGTAGAACACAACCGGTGAAGACAAAAAAAAGAGAAAGCTATGCCATAATCAGAACTAGTATCTATATAGGCTAGCCTATATTTAGGCCAAAGTAACAAATGTGTCCAAAAAGTTAGTCTACACAAGTTGGACTACAGTTACAAAATGCAACAGGTGTCATGCGCGGAGTCTCCTCCTCTCGCACGCATCACACCGGGGCTGTTGGCTGTATTGTGGAGCTTAAGTGCAACATGGAGCTGGAGGATGTAAAGAAAAAAAGAAAAACGGGAGAATTACCTTTGAGCAAGTTTGGAGGAAAGTCGGAGGTATGGAACCATTTTAATCAAGTCGTGGGAAGTGACAACATATGTGTCGGCTTTGTCGAGTGCATTAAGTGCGGCCGCTGTTCGCCTATGACGGCAAATAAAACGGAGAAGTGAATGATGAACAGACACATGAAGCAGGCTCGCCAAGGCAGAAAAGATGATAGTCAGCCTTCAACGTTCTCTTTTGTTACTTCTCCAAGCATAGACTGCCCCTGAGGGCTAGGCAAGCGGGCAAGCCCTCACAGAGAAATACGTTGTTTTTTTTTTACGTTTCTTTATTCAGATCCTTTTGCGATCCGTTCCATTCTGAATAAACTAACAGCAGTTTACATGCTTCGCTCCTGTTGCATTATTCATTAAGATCATTTTAAACAGATTTCTGCAGTTCAAACAACTCTGAATTGTAGTTGAGAACGTCAGTTATAAAAGGTCCACGGAGTAAAAAAGTGTTGGGTTGAAATCGGGCTCGGGCTCATAAATCCAGTTAATGTGTCGGGCCGGGCTCGGACACAACGTGCACGGGCTCGGGCTGGGTCGGGCTGGATATTTTGGGCCCGATCTAAGCTCTACTATATCTCCAGCGGTGGAGAAAACTCTCTCAGCTGCAACGCTAGTGCGTACCTCTGCTCCGCTGTCTGTAACATGCAGACGAACCCCTCGTTCTCCACCACACTAAGGCCTTAGGTCTTTGCACTACAAATTATTTTGTTCTTACCAAGATAAAAAAACTTTATTTAGAAGTGTTAGATCATTTGTCTTGTTTTAATTGTGAATTTCTTATTTTAAGTGTTCAACTTTACACTATAATCTTAAATCAAGCACAATCTTATCTTGTTTGTCTCAAATAGGCAGGAAATCTTAAAATGAGGTAAATAACTGTTTAAATGAGATATATTACATATCTCCCCCAAATTCTCATCAAAATAAATCTTGTTTTAAGATTCAGTAACAAACTCCGTTACTAAGTGGCTTGATTCAAGAGTCACACAAAAAGCCTCTAAAAGAAGCAGTTTATTATTGCTCTGACTTCAAGTATGTTCAGACAATGTAAGATAAATTATACAGTCTTCACCACAACTCATCAACTCATACAATACATGGAATGTTTTGATGACCAATGTTTGTTAACAAAACCGGCACAGGAAACAAAACAGGAAATAGGCAAACTCGATCAATGCATCCCTTATCGTTCCACCATATTAATGTCTACTTCTGTGGGCAATAATATCACAAAGACTATATTTTATTGGCACAAATTTAACTTAGAAGCCCACTGCTTAAAATAACTGTGCTTAGCTTCAAATCGCATACACATACTTCTAATTGAAAGGACCAAGAGATATGATTTGGCTAGGTAGATGTAGCATGTAATGCTGCTTGGGTATTACATTGGCTTCAGAAAAAAGTTCTTTGAACTGATGCAGATGTTCCTCAATCATCCGTCTGAGCCGTAGTACAGTTTCTAACGAAATAACAGGAGCAAGGACAATTTGAACAATCTCAATTAACTTGAGAATAAACTTGACATACTCATTGTGCATATCATTCAAAACAAAAGGTAGTATTTTTTAAAAGTATTAACATTTGTCCACATGACTGTTTTAATTTATTGTCATTAGCAGCTAAAGTGCTGACACTAATAGGACATGGTTTATCTCGTACATCTAGAGGTGAGTAAGGAAAATGTTGAATAGCTGAGTTAATCTCATCTAATTCTATCTGTCCTGACAGAATCAGGTTTTTTAATACAAGCTTTATCTCCATTGGTGCAACGCCTTCAAAAATTACATGCATTATATCCTGTGGCGTTTGTGTGATCAGGTCAAATTCTGGAACATCAACTAGTCTGCTTCTTCTGTTAATCCCATAAGTGGTTTTGAGGGATGCTTTCAATGTTTCTGTGCTTGCTTTGTCTATTTCAAGACACTGCCTGATGTGCTTTTCCAACGTTCTTTCAGCAAACCTATTCTCCTCAAAAATACTTTGCATATCCTCAAAGGAGCATTCACAATGCCTACATTTGCTAGAAGCAAAACCAACACCTTGTTTAAACCCAGCAAGCTCATGTTGGGCAAGTGTGTCTCCACATATGGCTATCACAGCACCAAATAACTCAATTTCACCATTTGGGGTGTCAATCCTAACACCATTGTAAAGAAGTGTCAGATCTTTTAAGATTCTTTTTAGTATAACATCAACACCCCACTGGGAAATATCTTTTGCCTTGGCAATAGCAAGGAGTCTTATTGCAGCCAACTTCGACCTAAATTTTGGATCAATATTCCCTAAACTATAATAAAACATCAGTAATTTATTTGCAGAGGCATGTGGGCCTAAAGGGTTACATATTTCAATTTCATCAGTGTACAGTAATATTTGCAATGCATTTGGCCTTTGAGAATATAATGGATGGGATGTAAAAAGGGCTCCATCAGTAAAATCATACAAGAATCCCTCTCTGCTTCTTTGTGGTACAGTGTTCAACATGGTGAAGATTCTGGGATTGGTCAGTAACTGCTTAAGACTTTGAATAAGTGGTACATATTAAAAACTTTTGCTTCTTAAGGCTATGACCCTTGAAAGACCACGCTTTACCCAACAAATCTTCTGGGACACTACAACTTCCTCTGGGTTGACTGGATTGAATAGTTCTCTGATGGTTTTATTCTGTCCATATGCTGTGGTTGAGAACGGATCCATGAATGTATCAAATGTAGCCAAAGCCTCATCTTGGAGCTGAGCAGTTGTCTCTGGATTCTCTTCAAACACCCTTCTGATTCTCTCCTTTAGCGTGTCAAGGAGAGCGGCTTGATACTGTTGCACCCCTGAGATGACACTGTTGACAGTTCTCTGTGAAAATATTTAAAATTTAAATTATTTCTACACCCATATAATTATTCCTAACAGGCCAATAGTTTACATTAAAATATTGAAAGGAATTTATATTTTAATAAATATTGTTTCAAGGAATTATTCACAAATATGATATTAGTAGTACCATTAAAGCAGTTGCCCATCAAGACAAATGTACCTGTGACAAGTGGCACTGTTCCCGGACACTGATGGTGAATGCCGCTGCAGATCTGGCAATATCAGGTCTGGTTCTGGATGTCACAGCAACAGCTTCTTCCTTTAGAAAATGAGAAGTATACATATTTGTAAGAGTAAGTAGATGGACAGTCAGGACTGTTATTGATTTGACCTGTTTGACGAACAGGGCACACAAGAGGGGAAAAAATTAATTTTAATCCCATATTCACTTCACTAGGACCTGAGCAGCTCATCTATATTCAAGGTAAGAGGAAGCATTGTTAAAATTATATTAACATGTTTTCGTTCGGATAGCTCCAGCTATGTGCAGAGCGCACATAATGTATCGAGTTGGACAGGTATTGCAATTATTGTTGCCTGTTTCGCATTACGGAGATAATTAACTTAGCTAGCATTCACTGGAGACAATAATATGAAAGAGAAAGTGTACATATATACTATTTACGTGCACACTCGCAGTGTGGATTCAAGGAGGCCACGCTTTGATTATGCAATTCTATGTAGGAAAAAAGTAATAAAACACTTTACACAGGTCAGCATCACACAGAGAGCAAACTAATTGGCATGATAAGCCCTCAGAGGTCAAAATAAATTGAATTGTGAAAACTTACGGACTCAAGGCGGCCGACAGCGTCAGGCTGTGGTGACGGTTCAGGTAGAGAGGCAGCAGGTGGGACACAGCTGGCCACACTGCTGGCCGCTGCAGGAGTGCTACAGCTGGCAAAAACTGAAACACCAAATGTTTCCTGTCCCAAGACCGAGATGAAAGCGTCGTACTCCATCCACTTGGTGGGCATCCAGTCCTCAAATACTGAAGGTGCGTCCGTTTAATGTGGCGAAAGAAAGAGTTGAAAACTCTAAAGTCCTGTTCACATCCGTCAATACCACAGTAAACCCAAAAATCCTGGCTGCGACTGTGACTTGCATTAATGTGGCTAAGGAGTACTTTAAGAGTTAAAGCAACAAACACGACACATATCATACACCTCCACGCCGCCATGATGAACCGTTTGCGCGCGCGATGTTGTCGCGGGCGCGATATTACTAATCCCACTATGGCCACGCCAAGACCCGCCCTTCAATAGCATTTATTGGCCAGGCGTCCAGGAGAATGCTAGGTAACGTAACCTCATTTGTAGAGGTCCTATCCCCTGACCAATCGGCCTTAACCACTCAAGGTGAAATGCTAACCCCAACCAATCGAGCTGCTTTGTAGGGCGGGTCTTGGCTTGGCCATAGTTCTATGCGTCGCAGGCTAATGAAGGTGGATGGGGAGGTGGGCACTCATGCAATAATTTGTATTTAGTATTTCAATACTACATTTCTCCAATTATATATGCGACTTCACTAATTTTAAAATGGTAAATGTTTTATTTTAAAAGTATTTTATTAACAAGTTCATGTTTACATACAATATTTTCTGCGCATCCTCAGTTCATGTCCTCCATCGGACCCACCTCAATGACGTTAGGGATTTCGGTTCTCCGCTTGAGTAACGTTAACAGGCTTGTTATTTTGTGAAAGAACAGCGGCTCAAGGTCAGTAAACTTTATTGAATTGTTAAATATTACTTGCCAAAATCATATTGGTTATTGCTGTGATAGCTATCGTTTTTCAAACGTCGTCCACCTGGGTATTTGCTTAGCAAGCTAGCTGATGTTAGCTGTACTGTAACGTGCACTTTTGCATGCTAGCTAACAAGCTCTGTTTGGCTGTGGGTTTTTGCCAGGTACGGTACCGACTGTTAATGCTTCAGGGAGCTGATGAATCCAGGATGGATATTTTTGACGATGTCACTCTATCGGTATTGGAGGGTAAGTCACGAATAAAGTTTATATTTGATGTATTGATGCTATTTATATATTCACTGCTGTACAAATAAAGCTTCTAATTATAACTATTTATATATTAGAGTGCACATTATTAGCTGAATACATTATTTGAAATTCAAATTTTTTTCTGCTTGCTGGATTTTTCCTAAACCTTCATTTGCTGAACAAATTAAATTTCAAACATGCTTAGGATGAAAAACTATACGTAAGATTCAGAAAAATCAAAAATATATGGTTGTGAAATAGAAATCCCACATTTAAGATAAAATACCCCTTGTCGTAAAAAAGTTAAGTTTACTTTGTTATAGACAGAATACAGAATAAATATGTCTGTATTGAGTTTTTCTAATGATGTGTTTTAGATTATAGAAATAATAATAAAAACTGACCGCTAAAGAAAATCCAGTTAGTAATTTTGCAATTCATTATCTGATTTGTTGAGGCACCTCTTTATGTTGCTTGGTACTGTAGCTTGCCATTGCTTTATTTAAAGATAGGTATTTGTCATCTTTCAGCGGCCAGTGTTGATGAGGAGGCTTTGAAAGGCCTTAGCCGGGATGACCTGAGGGATCTTTTTCCTGGCCCTGAACATTTTTTCAGAAGAAAGAAACTTTGGGATTTCATCAGTCAAAATGTAAACACAAATTGGAATAAGTAAAAATGAGTAAAGTCTGAATTGTACCATATTTTTTAATGGTCCTAATGCATGTTATTTTCATTTTACATATTCCTAATAGTGTGAAAATACCACGGACCAAGATGCCAGCACTTGTAGTGGAAGTGGGATTATGCCCTCAACTAGTGCCATGCCACCATGCCACCCTCAAGCCTCAACCCCCATATCTGCTGAGAAAACAATGAAAATGCCAGACCCTCCAGAGTATGTGGTGTACACAGATTCTGAGTTAGAAATGGTGCGTAGTCAGTACTTTGCATTGCTCTGCAATGGAAAGGAAAAGAACTACAAGATGTCAAAGGAGCTATGTTGCAGACTTGTAAGGAACACAATCACCAGCATGGTTGCAATCCTGCGTGCTAGTCCCATGGAGAGAGAAGTAAGATACCCCTCCAAATTGGAAATGAGAGCCATGTCACAGAAGATTTTCGACTATTACCCTATGTTGCGTGATGCTGATCCAAATATGCCATATGTAAGTAATATTTTTTTATTTATCTAAACCTAAACTGTGGGCAGGTCAGCAACAAGACAAACAACTTCTAACATTCTTTTACAGCTGACCATCTACACCAAAATGTACAAGCGACTCCAAAATATGAGATCCCCAAGGAAGAGGCAGGGCTCCGTACCACAAAGAGGAGTGGCCAAGACAGCTCTCTTCAGTGCAGACAACCAAGACATGGAGACAGATTGGACAGACACAAGCAACTCAAGTGATAATACCATACTTCTTGAGAGCAATGATGACATCAGCGAGGAAAACTCCAGTGCAGGTGTGCAAATTCAGGGCAAAAAAAAATTAAAGGGTGCTGTCGTACAACTTGTTTTTGTTTAATCATGTAATGAAACTATAGTTGTCCACATTTGTTGAACCAGAGTTCATGGCTAGGCATGCACTGTGTTTATATCTGCCTGTTTTTGCTTGTCATCATGCTTTTAATTGTATTAAGAATGTTTTCATTATTTCCCAAAAAAGCATCCCCACTACAACTACCCTCCTCTGTGCCAAGGAAGCCAAAGAGTGGGACCAAAACCTTACTGCTGCCACCCGAATCAGCCTCAGGCTCCTCACCCAGGACTGTGATCGCTTCACCATCCACACCTGCAAAGGATGTTGTTGGTAAGTCCACCTCAGCACATCTCTCAGCCTGTTATCCATTATGGATAATGGCTTTCAGAGTGGCAAATCAGAGTCTAAACTTTTGGAGATTAAATTTAAATTATTTATCAATTATTTTCTAAGATTGTGGATGTTGATGAACACACTTTTTTTCAGACATGAATCAATCAACTCACTTTGTTGATATTGATTTGATTTGGGTCAGCAATTACTTAACGATGAAGCATTTCAAACATTCATGTATAGTTTTTTGTTTGTTTTAAATAACTAATAAGCGACTAGTTCAATCATTACATATCATTTGTTCAATCAGTATATACTTATTTTATTTCCTTTCCTCTGTTTTTTCCCCAATATTCAAACATAAACTTGTAAACATTTTTTACTGCTACTGTAAGTTTACAAAAAAAATCAGGCATTGTATTTTAACCACGCTTTATTTCCCCTGTGTTGTTGTTGAAGTGTTTACATTGAAATGTCTCAGCTCTGTTTTTTATTATTTCAGTCGGCCAGGACAATCTGAAGATGCAGGCTAGGCACTACAGAACCTTGAGCAACATGTACAATAAGCCCAATGCAAAACCCAATCACAACGATGTTGCTCAACTTTTGGACCTTGAGTTTGAGGCCAGACGGGCTTTTATTGATGCAGATGTTACAAGGGAAGAAGACCGACCTGCAAAAATCTTTGAGGCATATCCATGCTTCAAAGATGTTCGAAATGTATGTGTTTTTTTACTACCCACACTTGAATTACTGTCTATCTATCTGTATTCTAAATGTACAATGCATTGTGAATGGTTGAATAACTGTGCACAATGCTGTCTTAGGCAATGGATGAGCTGCGGCGCATAGTAGGTGGCACCAACAGCAGATACGTCGAGGAAGTCAAAGGAAGATGGGCAGACTTTTGTGCCAAGGTACAGTTCTATGGTGTGTGGAAGAAAGCCCTGAAACCCCCTTTCCCTTTGGATGTCCGTGGAGGTAAGTTGCTGTTTCATATGCAAATGTATTGTTATTTATACCATATTCAGACCATTCAGTTCATCTTTCTATTCTTTAGTGGAGTTCACACTTGCCCTCTTCAATGCACTCCCATCCCTTTTCCCCTCACCAACTTCACCACCAAAGAAGCTTGGAAATAGCTTTGAGGCACTGAAGGTAAGAACATTTTTGTGTTGATTCCTTAGTGTCCTCTTTGAAGTGTCTTATGTTCTCACATTGTTGTGCATGTTCAGATTTACAGTAACAATTCACCCTAAGTTCCCAATCACAGATATGACCTAATTGATGCAAAAAGGGGAAAACAGAAGTGCCTCTAGTGTCCCTCAAATGGTGTGTATAGAAAGGAATACCAAGAAGTGTTTTAAAACCTTTGATTAATTAATCCATTCATTCATTCCAGAAAAAATAAAAATATACCACCTTGCATCAGGTTGTATCAGTTTTTAATCTATTCTAAATTCCTACACCTTGATCAGTCAAACAAATGTTTTTAAAGCACTTGTCCCCACCCCTGCCCCATTGTAAAGTAATTCATATTTATTTCTTCCAGTCTGATCATAAATCAGTATGAGTTTTTAAACGTGAATTTAATTTAAGAGTGTTCAAGTCACTGGTTGCAACCTGATCATTTAATCTAAAAACTACACATTGGTCTTTTTATTCTGTTCCATTCAGGCGAAGACCCTGGCCTGTACCTGGAGAAGCGTCCTCTCTCCTCCCCAGTTCTGCTTTCTGATGGATCAACCACCATCGTGGCTGTGGGTAACGTACCCGTGACCACCCTCTCGCAGGAAGATTTTTCAGATGGGATGTTGGTGTTAATGGCATACTACTACACTTTGCACTTAACCTATCCAAAATGTGTTGCAACACTCCTCTCTGTTATTCAAACAGAGGTAATTGGTGACACAATCCACGATCAAGATGCCACTAGTGCATACAAGAAAGCAATGGCTGATTGGAAATCTTTCATTGAGAAGTAGCTGAATGTCGAGGAGTATTTTGTCCTGTCAGTTGTTCTTGTTATTGTTAGTTGTGCCTACAATAGTTTTGTGTATTCCGCAAGCTTATTACAGTGTCCCTTAGTTATTTGCCTAAATTACTCAGGGGTTCCAGTACTAGGGCTGCTCCCGATTAGTCGACTAATCAGTCGTTTTGGTCTTAGTCAACTTAGATTTCTTTAGTCCATTAGTCATGTTTTATGCTTTTTTTCATGCTGAATGACTTATTGGCTTATTTCCAAGAAACGTACGAGCACATCTAAACACAAGAATTAAGGGTTGACATTTTACCTAATAGATATCACTGTGAAACCTACTTTGATTACTTTCAGGCAGTTATTTGTTGTATTACACGTTTTCTGAAATGTTGTTTAAATATGCAAAGGAGGCATTATCTTATTCAATATATGCATCATTTTGCATGACGCTTTTCAGAGGAACTCTGATTTACAGTCTTTATTGTAAAGATTGATTGATTGTAAAGATGCATAGCAACCCTGACACTGCTGATGATGTTAAGTGTTAAATAAATGTTGACAGCGCTTATAAGCCATTCTGGTTGTGATTTCTGTACCATTAAGATGTATATTCTAAAAATAAGGACAGGCTTTAGGTGAATGAAGTTAGCCTTGTTTCAAGATAAAACAGATTGCATTAAGACAGAGCTTAGTCATTCTTCACTAATACTGAGTATTCTTTTTCCAAATTGAATGTTGTTTTTTTTACTAATTTTCAGCTTAATTTGTTAAAAGTAAGAAAAATAAATATGTAATTGCTTATATTTAGTATATTTCACTTATTTTGAGGCTGTATAAAGTTAAAATTTAAGTGATCTCATCTTAAAACCAGAATTTTAGAGTTATATTTAGTGTATTTTACTTATTTTGGGGCTGTAAAAAGTCAAATTTTAAGTAATCTGATCTTATAACCAGCATTTTTGGCTTATTTTAAGCCTTCCAAATACCTCTGTAGACAAGCTAATTTCTAGATTTAACAATCTTAATTCAAGAAATCTTGTCAAGTGAAATTATCTTGCTGCATGGACAGATAATTCCACTTGTTTTGAGTACCTTTTCCCTCAGATTTAGTGTTTTTATCTTGTTTTTAGACACCCCTTTTTTGCAGTGTGGCGATGAAGCAGGCGATAGACCGAGTTATTTTTTTTGCCCTCTCTGAGTTGGCAGGAAGTTTCGTGAAGCACTGCAGTATGCGTTGGTCTGCAGCTGGCGGCCAAACTTTAGCTTTAAGTGAAGACAGGGCTGGTTGGATCTCCCTCTCATCCATATTTGCTTCCTCTTTGTTTTAGTGATTTGCCGCTCACGTTCAAAAACCGGCTGCGTGGTGACGTCCGGACGTAGTTACAAAAATGGAAGCGAACAGCCAGCTGATTTTATTTATTTATTAAATCGATTCTTGGAAATTTCAGCTCGATTCTGAATCGTTGCAAATGAGAATCTAGATTCTTCTATGAATCGATTTTTTGGCGCACCCCTAGTGAATTAGCCTACTGTTGCTAACGTACATTCATAAATCCTGCATGACATCGTCCCGTACCTACAGGACCTCAGACTGACTTATTGATGCACGCACAGAGTAGTGTCAACAAACTTAGTCCAATGAGGGGAGAAAGGAAAGTGTGATAGCATTCCACTTTTAATGCTTTTTTCTCTCTCACTCGAGACCGCTGTGTCCAACGTTACTAGAAGGTAGAGCGAGCTACAACTGACAGGGAGAGAGAGAGAATGTATCACTACAGCCAATCGGCAGTCTGCTCAAAGCATTGGTCTTTTTTACAAATAGGTTGCACGTAAAGGGGGAAAAAGTAGCTTCCACTTAAGGAGCCCTATGTCTTGTCTTTGTGTCTTTGCTAGTTTAAGACCGACGCACTTGTCAATTTCCCATGCAGCGCCCGCGACTAGGATTAGTGTGTTTAACAGGGTGGGGGGGGACATCACGATGGTGGCTCTCCATCGTGATGTCGGCCAGCCATCGCGATGGACGATGATATGGAGTTCAGCGGCAGTGCTACCTGTGTAGCTGCCTCGCCGCATGGCCTGCCTTCCTTCACAGACCCCGGCCTGCTGTGAGCTCGATTGAGCTCCGGCAAGGCTGGCAGCCCACGGCACTTCATACTTGCGCAAAGTCACCGCTTTGTGGGCTAATGGACTACTAAACGCCACTGCTCTGACAGAGCTCCACGGCCTGCAGCTCCCCTCTTCCTAATGCCAGGTGTGTGTGAGTGAGAGCGTGGTCAGCGAGCTGGTTACGTCAGCAATCTCTTACCACAGATTCCAGTTAATCTTAAAATGTGTGTAATTATAATGTGTTGAGTTATTTAAACAAACGATTGGCGAAATAAATGCTGCTTGTCCGCAAGTCTCATTGATAGAGCCTGCGGCTGGATGTAGCTCTATCAATGAGAGCTAGCTAGCCTCCTCTTAGAATTCCTCTGAAATTCACGAAAATTAATTTACTTGAAATCGGACACCGTTGTTAGCTTTATAAGACATTTAGTTAGATGTTGTATAAGTGGCGTGACGAAATTCAAACTGTAAATATACTTGAATTATGCCAAAAATGAAGCTAACTATCTGCGATTTGTAGCTAGCTACAAATAGCTAGGATTGAAGGGACAGTCGCAGCTAACGAAACACCTAGTCTTCACAAATATTCATTAACTTGAAATCTAGGTATATGTTGTATAGCTAAGTGGGTGTGACATGTGTGTAACTTGTGGTAAGAGATTGCTGGTGTAACAAGCTCGCTGACCGCGCTCTCACTCTCACACAACAGGCCATTTAGCTAGCAGGAAGAGAGGAGTTACAGGCCCTGAAGCTCTGTCAGTGCAGCCGCGTTCGGTAGTCCATGCTGTGGGCTGCCAGTCGTGACGGAGCTCCAAGTACCTCATAGAAGGCCGGGGTCTGTGAAGGAAGGCAGGCCGTAGGGCTGCAGCTATCGATTATTTTAGTAATCGAATATTCTACCGATTATTACCACGATTAATCGGATAAGAAATACTTAGTAAGAAATACTTAGTAAACAGCTATAGCAAATATTTATTATTGCTGTTTACTAAAAGAAAGGAAACCTGTCACTTATATATATATACAAAAGACAGGTTTCCTTTTTTAGAAAAAGCAACATTTTTTATTGCCAAATTCCAAGACCCTTAAAAAAAAATACATTACAATAGTACATTTTTGGTGGCCCAAATGTTAATATTTTTCACCCCATTCCCCTTCTTGCCTCTGGCTCTTTGCACTGGATATACAAAAGAGCTGTTCACTGACCAGAGGGTAAATGTGACTGTACGAAGCTTACAGCAGGGCTATTCAAATACCACGTTCTGGGGGACACATTTTCAGAAGCCTAATACACAGTGAGGAGCATATATGCAGCGCCATCTCAACTCTCTCCTAACTCTCGCAGGAACAGATACAGCATGACATGAAGGAGAGGAGAGGGAAATAAAAAAAGAGACTCTCAGACTATCCTCATAAAGATAAGAACAGTGTGGGAACAGGAAAAAAAACCTCAGCACGTAAGCACACAAACAGTACATTTGCACTGCTGCACATAACATAACATAAATGTACAGTTGCACATTTAGCGGTGAAGGCGTGGGACTGGGGGTATAGGGTGGGGGGTTCTGCCTTCTGAGAAACGCACAGCCCGGCAGCCCACTAGTGTCTCAGTCCACAGAATGTTACAGCGATAACACAGCACGTTGCCGTGGTGACAACCCTGAACAGTCCAGAACCGATGCGACAATCAGCAGGCAGTGGGTAAGACGGGGAAGGAACAAGAGCGTCTCGCTTGCAGAGCCCCGACAGGGAGACTGTTTGTTTCAAGAAATGGCCTTGGCACCCCTTTAAATACCACTTGAGCATTACAAAGTTCAAAAACGTATCCCTTTAAAGTACATTTAGAACAGATAAAATATGTGCGATTAATAACGAGTTAAATATGGACATGTAGGGTCATGTAGTTAATCGTGATCAAATATTTTATTCAATTGACAGCACTAATTTACATTTTAAATATGCTGAAAATGATCCAATATGTACTAATAATGTCAGTCTGCATTGTTGTGGCCTTCCTGTTAATTTTGGGGAAACTATTCTTCGTTTTCTTGGTAACATTTGATTGAACTGTTGACATACTAAGGTTGATATCTAAAGTAAAGAGGAGATACATGTAGCATACAATGACAAAACAAATAGAAACACTAAACACTTTCAAATGCTTTGAGTCAAAGTGATTTCACCTTTTGTGGAGAACTCATTCTTGTTCTTCAGTGGGAAGTAATTCCAGACGGATGTCCTGAAGTCAGAAGTGTGTCTTACCACAGACGAGCTGTGAAGTCAACAAACCGAGACACACCATGAGACAGGAAACACTCCACACTATAACATCACATCATAGATAGATAGATAGATAGATAGATAGATAGATAGATAGATAGATAGATTTGGGGTGGAACGGTACACGGTTCGGTTCAGAGATCATGGTTCGGTACAAAGGAGGGAACAG
>CM046793.1:37366827-37420745 GCA_025617405.1 Perca schrenkii
TCAAGGGGTTATCCTACTAATAAATACATAAATTTTCCAAACACAAAAAATAATGGAGTGGTCACTGAGACAATCTGGTAACACCCCTGATTTTAGGATTCTGTCAGGATGGGTGACAAGAATCCAGTCTAGCAAAGACTTGGACTTGCGATCAACTCTAGTAGGCTCTAATGTGTGTGTGTGTGTGTGTGTGTGTGTGTGTGTGTGTGTGTGTGTGTGTGTGTGTGTGTGTGTGTGTGTGTGTGTGTGTGTATGTATGTATGTATATCTATATATATTTATTTTTCTTTTTTTCTTTTATGTGCATCCTGTCCCAGAAAAGCTTGTTACTAACCTAGCTCTGGAGAGTTACCTCCCCGGAGTCCTCATGTTTCCTTATGCTACGCTCTGCGATTCCCTGCATTGTCCGGCTACGTCTGGCTACGTCCTCCCGCGTCCACTGAGTCCACCCATGCTCTGCTGTGCCACGTTACATCCTGTAACGCCCTGCTGTGCCCGGCTATGACATGAACTACTACGACTACCATTGTAGTCACTGTTCCATTATCTTTATTGTGACTATTACGCCACTGTTCAACAATAACTCTTGTTATGATTTGATACTATAAATAAAATTGAATTGAATATATAAAATGTTTTTTGACGCATCGTGATGCATCGAGGAATCGAATCGCCGAACTGATAATCCAGTGTTTCCACTGTTGATTTGACCGTGGCGGCCCCCCACAGAAACATTTCTGTCCCCCACGGTATCAGAAATAGGGCTGTATTGTTAGTAGAGGTCGACTGATAGTGGATTTTACCGATACCGATAGTTAGGTTGGGCCGTATTTGCCGACAACCGATTAATCGACCGATAGTATTTAGAATTGATACTGGATAAAACCGTTGACAAAATACATACATTTTTTCAAAAAAAGTCCAGACGCTTTTGCCAATAATCAAAATAATAATGTCATATTTATTGATATTACATCCACAGCAATGCTACATAAGCATGTGTGTTGTCTAAAACAGTTCTCCTACATATTTGGAGTCATCCAGTGCAAAAATAAACATAATGAGCATTATAATTCATATAAAAAGGACAAACTATTTACATTTCATCAAAAAAGGCCCAAATGTATGCCAAATCTCAAAACAGTGACGCCATTCTTCTCTGTAGAACGGTTTAGACCTAGCCTGACCTGGTCCTACTCAGATTCTAGTCAGAATGTGAGTCTGAAACCGCTCCATTGGGCTGTGATTATGGGGCGTGTTCCAACAGAACCAGGAAAAAAAATGCCTCTGCATTCATTGGATAGACCTACAACCAATCAGAGCAACGGAACTCAACACTGTGTATCGTCTCCATAGCAACCACTCTTTGCACAATGCATTCATTCTAACTTCCGACTTTTAGACTTTTTTGAAGCTGGATATATCATTTGCTGCGTGTAAATATAAATGTGGATAACGTTAGTGATAGTGACATGCTCGCTACAATCGCATTTCTAGAGATGGATCGGCGAAAACACGTTTTATATCTCTGATTCATGGCTTTGTTCTAGCGCCGGCGGTCCCTCTCTTCAGTCTCTCTCTATGTCTCTCCACCATATAACGCTCCCTCTCTTCAGTCTCTCTCTATGTCTCTCCCCCATATAATGCTCTCTCTCTCCAGTCGCTCTCTATGTCTCTCCACCATATAACGCTCGCTCTCTCCAGTCTTTATCTCGCTCCACCATATGACGCTAGTACCGTGCTTTCGGGCAGTTGTTGATGCATTAAAATGAATGCGCTGTCGATTCTACACATCTCAATTCTCCAGCGGCAGCCACTAGACGGATCGTGGACGATTTGGGTCGAACTTGGCTTCATTTTTGTCAGTGTTTTAACCGCTTGAGGTTAGTTAGCCTACTGCTAATGTTTAGCGTCATCTCAGCCAAAGCAAACAAACAAACAAACAAACAAACAAACAAACAAACATACTGTTGTGCTGTTCTTTCTCTACTAATGCAGCATCTATTCAACAAATTAATAACTTTATAATGATATAACAAACCTTTTTGCTGTCGATGCTTTAAACGCGCATCTGATGTCAGCCTTCTCCGCACAGCATGTGCTCTCCATGCAGCGCTCAGTAACACGTGTCGAAAATAAACAACACGAGGCATCAGTGATAGTTTTTATTTCGCCTCTAGAGGCCGCTATTGTAATGCATGATGCCAGCAGACCCTTCTCAGCTCTGTGTACTGTGTAATGAATGACAGCATGCGCTTCTCAGCCGCGGACGCAACCAGGAAAAACTATCGCCATGGATTTTTGCCGATAGCGATAGTTCCACCAATCAACTATCGGTGCCGATTAATCGGCAAAACCGATGAATCGGTCGACCTCTAATTGTTAGAGTGCATGTCAGAGAATAGCGCGGTCACTCAGCAGAAAAAGGGGCGGGGGGGGTGGTGGTGTTCGCACCTGCCCCCCACTGCTAAAAAAAATCCTAAAAGGAAACACTGGATAATCGTTATCGAATTGGGAGATCAGTGAAGATTCACACCTGTAATATGTATGTATGTATTTATGAATACATACGTATATTAGAGGTGTGAATCTTCACTGATCTCCCGATTCGATTACGATTATCAGGTCAGCGATTCGATTCCTCCATGCATCACGATGTGTGTGTGTGTGTGTGTATATATATATATATATATATATATATATATATATATATATATATATATATATATATATATATATATATATATACACACATACATATATATATATATATATACATATATATACATATATATATGTATATATACATATATATACATATATACATATATATATACATATATATATATATATTTTAGGGCTGAACGATTTTTGAAAATAATGTAATTGCGATTTTTTTCCCAAATATTGCGATTCGATTATTTCTTTAAGCTCTTTGTCTTCTGTATTATTCAACAAAGACGAACAATAAATCATTGTATAGTATGAACAACACACGATTACACACTCGATAAGTAAAAATATAGCATATAGTACACACACACACACACAGACACGTACTTTTTTACAGTGCAGTGCCTCCAGCCCCTCCCCCTTGTGAAGTTGCGTGCCGTGTGCATCACAGCGTCAACGTTGGATTGCTTAGAGAGGCTATTGTTATGTTAGTTGCTGGTGTTCTTGCCGTGGGATTAACTGTACTAATAAAACCGTTGAAACACCGTGGCCACGCTGCTGTGAAAGCTCCCCGAACGTCATTTATCAGTCTGGTTGTTACCCCTCTCAGTAGCAGCTCCTCCACTCCATATCTTTATAACGGAGCTAACTGCTTACCGGAGCTAACCGCTAATCAGAGCTAGCTCGTTGCCAACCGAGCCTTCAGTTCTGCGTGCCTGTATCCATTAACTGCATGTATGGACTCAAGCCCGAACAAATCCTTCATTTTATTAAAATGGCTGTAAAAGTTTTAAACTTCAACTCAGAGTTGTTTGAATGAAAGAAATCAGCTCACGGTATGGTGTAGTTAGCGTGCTAAGTTGATGCTTTCTCTGTGGAGTGCAGACTGATTTGCTCTCACGAGTCATGTGACCAAATAGCAGCCTTTGCGATTAGGAAATCGCGTTTTAACACATCGTGTGTGTGTGTGTGTGTGTGTGTGTGTGTGTGTGTGTGTGTGTGTATATATATATATATATATATATATATATATATATATATATATATATATATATATATATATATATATATATATATATATATATATATATATATATATAGCGGGGGCTTAGCGAAGGGTCAATTAGCCTACTGGTGACCCGCTGGTAGGGGCAGTTTTTTACAACTTGACCTACTTTCAGTTAACTTTGGTGCAGTAAAATCAATCAGATGTCCGTAATGACAGTACAGTTGGACGTTTGCCTTCAACAGAGCGACAGTAATAACCTAATATACCATCATTACTGAGTTTAAACTACATTCTCGGTTATGTTTGCACTGAATAATTCATTCAATAAACAGAAACGTAACTCTTGCAGCGCACATGAACAGATGGGCAATATTAGCTCACACATAAAACAGCACCCTCGTGAATTGACCCTTCGCTAAGCCACGCCCGAAAACCGCCACAGACCAATCGTGTCTTAGCAACCGTAACTAGGGGCAGGAGGTCTGTCAAGCTTTCGAGTGAGGGAAACACGCCGAAGTGTTGTACAAAACCGATACCCAGTATCCTAAAAGTTTGGACAGGGTGCTGGAATTTCTTCCCTTCCCGAAACCAAAGGGGAGAAATGCCGGGCGTGTATCAAGCAGTGTGGGAGGCCCCATTCACAACTATATGTCGACAAGATTAACAAAAACAACTTAGCTAGCTACGTTTACTCCAAGGCTAGAACATGCTAATGTTAGCTAGCTAGCTAACTCAGCATTGCTTGGAAATAATGACGGTTCTTTGTTCATAATGCATATATTTGAACGTAAAATAAAGGCGCAAAACGAACCTAGGGGATAATAACAGATGTGTACCCACTCGATCGCTCTCTGGTACATGTTTTCATGCTAATCGAATGTGTTCATAGCTTGAAACAAGCTAGTGTGGACCGCTGATTAGCTTACAACGCTAGCTAGTATTCGGGGCACAGGGAATCGCTATTTATACCACTAAAAAGGCTCAACATATCACCACACTTAAACGGTAGCATAATGAGGGTCCCTAAATGTTAAATGGGTGATAGAATGCAAAACCGATTTTACCCTGTCATAGTTGGATAACGACAGTTCGGTGGGTAAATAGGACATTCATAGAAGCTCAAAGTCCCACTGACACCCCTTTACTATGAAAATCTCATATTTTGAAACTGCCGCTGAAAACAGGCGAATCTCAACAAAGCTAGTTGCTTACGCAAGCATCTCAAAATCCGGAACCTTAAGAGAACAGTCACGCCCCAACATTTACATAGGCTACACAACTGACCTGAGATCAGGTAGTCTTCTGAATCTAGCTAGGTCACGCAGATCTCTGCTATTCCATTACAAAATTCACTTCTGAAACTTTTTTATGCGAGAAATCAACTATGTAAAGCTCAAATATGGGCCGTTTTACGAAAATGGATGGTTAGTTGCAAATGTTGTCCGACTGTGTGTCGGAGTTCAGCGCCGGTGCTGCCTTTGTTGCTGCCTCGCCGCCCAGCCTGCCTTCCTTCCTTCACAGACCCCGGCCTGCTCTGAGCTCGATTGAGCTTCGTTACGACTGGCAGCCCACAGCACTCCATACCCGCGCAAAGTCACCGGATTTTGGCTAATGGACTACTAAACGCTGGTGCTCTGACGGAGCTCCAGGACCTGCAGTTCCCCTCTTCCTAATGCCAGGTGTGTGTGAGGGAGAGCGCGGTCAGAGAGCTTGTTACGCCAGCAATCTCTTACCACAGGTTCCAGTTAATCTTATAATGTGTGTAGCTAATTATAATGTGTTGAGTTATTTAAACAAACGATCGGTGAAATACACACCTCTTGTCCACGAGTCTCATTGATAGAGCCTGCGGCTGGATGGAGCTATAGTTAGAGGTGGCTAGCTATAGCTAGCCTCTTCTTAGAATTCCTCTGGAATTCACAAAAATTCATTAACTTGAAATCGGACACCGTTGTTAGCTTTATAAGACATTTATTTAGATGTTGTATAACTGGCTTGACGAAATTCAAACTGTAAATATACTCGGAATTACGCCGAAAATGAAGCTAACTATCCGTGATTTGTAGCTACACACAGCTAGGATTGAAGGGACAGTCACGGCTAACGAAACCCTTACAGTTCACAAATAGTCATTAACTTGAAATCGGACACCGTTGTTAGCTTTATAAAACATTTAGTTAGATGTTGTATAAGTGGCGTGATGAAATTCAAACTGTAAATATACTCGAATTACGACCAAAAATGAAGCTAACTAGCCGCAATCTTGTACACCTAGGAATGTAGGGACAGTCGCAGCTAACGAAACCCTTACAGTTCACAAATAGTCATTAACTTGAAATCGGACACCGTTGTTAGCTTTATAAGACATTTAGTTAGATGTGAAAGTGGCGTGACGAAATTCAAACTGTAAATATAATCGAATTACGACCAAAAATGAAGCTAACTATCCGTGATTTGTAGCTACACATAGATAGGATTGAAGGGACAGTCGCAGCTAACGAAACGCCTAGCTAAACTTCACAAATATTAATTAACTTGAAATCGGACACCGTTAGCTTTATAAGACATTTAAATGTTGTATAGCTAAGTGGCGTGACATTGTGTGTAACTTGTGGTAAGAGATTGCTGGTGTAACAAGCTCCCTGACCGCGCTCTCACTCTCACACAACGGGCCATGTAGCTAGCAGGAAGAGGGGAGCTGCAGGCCCTGGAGCTCTGTCAGGGCTGCCAGCCTAACGGAGCTCACAGCAGGCCGGGGTCTGTGAAGGAAGGCAGGCCGGACAGCGAGGCAGTAGCACCGCCGCTGAAGTCCGACACACAGTCTTACCATATTTGCAATTAGCCATCAATTTTCATAAAACGGCCCATATTTGAGCCTTATATAGTCGATTTCTCACATAAAAAAGTCTCAGAAGTGAATTTGGTAATGAAACATTGCAGTGTCTGGAATATAAGATTCTGTCGCTTCTCTAATGTGTGTGTATTGGGGATTCGCTCAACCAATCAGCGCGCATCTCTAATGTCTGCCTATGGCAATTCACTCAACCAATCAGCGCGCAGCTCATCTAAATATTCACGAGCATACCATATTTGGAAGAAAAGCTCTTGTTACAAATAGGGCCAAAACACAGGGATGCATAAGGTCCAATAAAATATCAACCAGGCCATTTTCAGCCCAACCAATGTTACATACCCCATTAGGAGACCATAAGGAACAGTGTGAAATACTCTATATAATCATTCTATCACCCCTTCAACATTAGCATTGAGAAATAGATTGAAGAAAGAGATTATAAAGACAGTCGTGTTCTTGTATACAGGCGGCCGCCGTCTTGGGAGCTACGGTCTTTCTAATCTATTTTTTTAATAAACTGTCTGTACACTTACAATGTTCTCAATGCTTCGGTTAACATCTAGGGACCCTCATTATATTACCGTTGATGTGTGGTGATATTTGAGCCTTTTTAGTGGTATAAATAGCAATTTGTTTTTAATTTCCCTGTGCCCTGAATACTAGCATTGTAAGCTAATCAACGGTCGGCGCTAGCTTCAAGCTACAAACACATTCGATTTTGATGACACTATTCGCTAATGGGTTGCATATTATGTCGTGGATATATCACTCAAATGCATACTGCAGTCCCTTTTGTCTTGCTCTCTCAGATATTTCACCTGTTTGCCAAAAAATACTAATTATCTCCTTGGGAATGTCTGACACCGGTGCATACATATTCCGTGCATTCATGGACATCATTGGTTGTCCTGCAGATAACACAAACAAACACCTGGCGACGTGCTGTTTGGATGCTCGCATAAGAAAACAGCAGAGAATATGAGAGTTATTGTGGCCTCCATGTTTTCACACACCTGATGCTCTAGGCTACGGCCAACCGTTGGTGGCAGTCATGCAAAAAGTTGTTATGCCAAACGCCAATATAACAGAAGAAGAAGAGAGTGTCGACAAACTTAGTCCAATGAGGGGAGAAAGGAAAGTGTGATAGCTTTTTTCTCTGTCACTCGAGACCGCTGTGTCCAACGTTACTAGAAGGTAGAGCGAGCTACAACAGACAGGGAGAGAGAGAGAATGTATCACTACAGCCAATCCAGTCTGCTCAAAGCGATGGTTCGATGATTCACAAATAGGTTGCACGTAAGGGGGGAAAAAGTAGCTTCCACTTAAGGGGCCCTATCTCACACCATGCGCAGCGCAAATCCCGACGCAAGTGTCTTTGCTAGTTTAAGACCGATGCACTTGTCAATTTCCCGTCCAGCGCCCGCGACTAGGATTAGTGTGTTTGACAGGGTGTGGGGGCGTGGCATCACGATGGTGAACCTGTATATATATATATATACCGTATTTCCTCAAATAAAAACCGGGAGTCAATTAAAAGCCGGGCCTCTGATAGTGGCCGGGGGCGTGGTCAACATGGACAAATAAAGGCCGGCCTCAAATTAAGGCCGGGGAAAAAATAGTGTGGATAATCTCCTAAATGCCTTACATATAATATTAGGTCAAAATAATTGTACATTTCTACCAATTTAATTTAACAGATTCAACAATATAATTCACGCTTTTTTCCACACTTTGTTTTTCTGGATTATTGTCCTATGCGGCTGTATGTGTAACTCAGCCAAGTGTAGTGTGCAGTAACGTACAGGTGCCAGCAGATGGCAGTAGCTACATTGGATGTAACACGGGGCTCATTTAGTGCTAGCAGAGAAAGACGGACTCTGGTGCTAGTGACGGACTTTAACAACAAAACGAAAAGAGTTTTAAAGTATGCAGAGGAAAACTCGGGTGAAAAAGCTGCGGGACGTTTGGACATTGAGCCCAGTAGAATCTGATACTGGAAGAAACGGAAGGATGAGCTGACAAGAGCAGAGCACGGCTAGCTAGCTGGAGGTGGGAGGAAACACGTTAGCCTGGAGCTAGAAACAAAGCTACCGGTAGCTAGCTACCGTCTGTAACGTTACTCAGATACTGGTGTCACTACTGTATGCTCTTACTGTAATCTACCAGTAATACTGTAGTACCTATATTTGAAATAAAAACCCGGTACATTTACAGGGTTCAAACTGACACAATGGTGGCGTTTGATTAATTCTGACCCAAATTGCTTTGTCGCCTTTCTGGCTGTTGATATTTATGGTAATATTTTTGCAAATGTGAACGCTATGGTTTTTCATTTAAAACAGTTTATTTAAAATGATTATACTTATCAAACAGATGGAATTAGAAATAAAGGCCTGCCTCTAATAAAAGCCTGCTTCAAATACAAGCCTGGTCCCTTCTGCAGTTCAGGTAAATAAAGGCCCCGGCTTTTATTTGAGGAAATATGGTATATATATATATATATATATATATATATATATATATATATATATATATATATATATATATATATATATATACACACACACACACACACACACACACATACATACACATACATACACATACATATACACACATACACACACACACCCCTTTACATAAACTTTTGTCAATATGGACATGATTTACATTGTTTGTGTAGGAGCCAAAAAAAGCAGTTTGTTTATATTTAAAGAGCAATAGTTATTATTTGAAGAATTCCCATATTGTGGTTCTAGTTGTGATCCACTGATTGTGATTGACAGCTGGGCCACTGATCGGCCCTAGCTTTAGTTGAAACCAAACACAGTTTTATGTAGTCATCCCGTTTCATCTCATTGGATATCATTTCAGAAACCAGCAGTATAGTTTATTTTCCTTGATTCACACACATGCCACATTAGCCTCCACCGTGTTGGTAGGATCATAAAGATGTATTTCTATTATAGGTATAGATATTTGTGTTTAATTCGTATTATTTTAAACAGCGGCCTTCTATTGCTGGGCCAGTGGCTAGCATTAGGAGATGGAACAGCCCCCCCACTTTGATTGGTAACATT
Organism: Perca schrenkii; assembly: GCA_025617405.1. Lineage (NCBI taxonomy): Eukaryota > Metazoa > Chordata > Actinopteri > Perciformes > Percidae > Perca > Perca schrenkii. The sequence continues at coordinate 37,376,444 of CM046793.1, forward strand.
CTCTGGACTTCAATCCTTCACTTCATTTGACTGGAATCAGAAGCACCAAGCATCTTAGTGCTCATACTATTGATAAAAGAAAAGAAAAAGGAGAAAATGATGGCGCTTCCCTACCTGTAGTCTGTCCTAAACGTTCAATCCCCGTCCTTTCCTGGTTTATTAATATTCCTCTAGTCCAGAAGTGTCCACAGATGGAAAGAATTCATCCAGATTATGAATATTGTCCTGTAGAGTCCATGCTAACTGTCTGCTATCTTCACTTACCGATCTCGTTCCGTCTGAAATAATAGATATCTCCTCGCCCTGCACCGTGTTCCCGGGTATGTTTGTTTTCTTCATGTTGCCGCCTACACAATTAAACTATCCCACCTTTTTCTGTTTAGTTTTCACACCGGGACAGCCCCGGACATCCAGCAAGCGCTCCCACTGTGGAGCGTCAATACGCTGCGTCATCTCTCTGAGCAGCCATCTTAGAAAAAGCTCTCATTGGCTATCAACACGTCAATCATGGCAGATGTAGTCAAAGATTGACGTAGGAACATCCAATGGGAGCCAGACTAAATGAATGCGCAACCGAGAGCCAGAAGGCCCATATGTGATTTATGAGAAAAATATGTTCAACAGTGTTTGAATGAATGTTAAAAGGATTTGTATGTCATTAGTATGTTTTTTTTCTTCTATCCCACATATTACTTATGACCCATTATGAAAGTTGTATGAAATATTCAAAGGAAAACATAGATGTCATTAGAAAGTGCAATACAATGTAACTTGTTCTTTATTTAATCTGTGATTACTTATTTTCACAGAAACAGATTCTGATATTGTTCAACATCATTGTTGTTAAGATGTTAACTGTTCTAATAAATCTACATTGTGAAGCACCACTTGGAAATAGTGATATTTTACAAAATACATTGAATTACAAGGATGTAGAGAACAGGGTGCTATTGCAGACTTATATACTAAGGTTTTGATTACATTTTTTTAATATAGTCATTCGTGAAGTAAAGTGGGCCGGTCTAAGGCATGAAAATCCAGGGCTGAAAATGAGTCCCAATCCGGCCCTGGTTGTACCTCCATCTGAAGCCACGGGACACAGCCAGGCCCCCCCCCATCCTTACTATCTTCACTATTACACATATTTTTGTTTAAATAGTTGTTATACTTCTGGACAATAACTGTACATTCCTGCACTAATGTATACATTCAAATCAGACACTTTATATATGTATTCTTATCTTTTTAATTTAGATGCTCATTGTAAAAAATCTCATTGGATGAAAGCATTATATCAGTTGAGCCAGACAGCCAGCAGGTGGCAGCACAGCACCTTCTCTTTCTTTACACAGTCTCAGTTCAGCAGGGAACAGCTCAGACCTCTTTAAGATGTGTATTTTTAATTCAACTGTCAATGTATTAGAGTAACATTTAGGCTACAAAATAAAGTGCATTAAAATGTCAACAGACACATGACATCTCACCACATTGTTGACGCTTTTGTAAGCTTTGTAGGCTACACAAACACACGCACAACAGAAAGAGACACTGCACTGTTTGTTCTTACCGGGGATTTCCACCAGATGCTTAACGGGTGCGGACCGGCTCCCCTGCGTGTCTGCTGCGTGCTCCGCCGTCCGTCAATACCCACCAGGTCCGGTTTTGTTGCGGCACGGCTGCGGCCTTGACTGACAGCTGTAGTCAGGAGTTCTTGCGAATTCAGGTAGAATAGAAGCACAAAACCAACAACAGTTAGTTTCCAACCAGAGGAGTAGAGGGGTTTTCAAGGTGTAGTGCAGGGAAATATGATCCGCCGTGAGCAAGGTGTATTTTATTTAGAAAATTAACTGGATATTTATTTTGTTTCTGTGCTCGACTTCCTCTGCCGTGTGCTGAATTGCTGCGGAGCTCTCCGGCGTCCGGAAAAAATAGAAGCTCTGATAGAAAAATAATTCTTTTAGATTTAGCTTGTTTTAAACAACAACAAAAAAACAAAATCACTTAATTTTTAGGTTTTTCTTTTCAGAAAACAAGACATAATTTCTAATGCCATTTCACTTGTCTAGTAAATGTATCTTGAATTAAGAATATTTTGATATTTGAACTGGAAACAAGTAAGATACTAAGTAAGAAAAGCATTTTTTTCAGTGATAATGTTTGCTTATTCCCACACTATGGTACAACAGCAGCTTACCTGTGTCTTTTACAATGAGAGCATTAGTCTCTTCACAACTGGGTCCTGACTCTGTTTCTGACACTAAATTAAATTTTTTATATTTATTTCTCACCACAAATATCCCCTTTTTTACAAAGCTTTCAAATCAAGTCAAGTCCGTTTCATTAACGTATTGCTGAATCATCAGGTATCATTAATTATCTCAGGGCATTTTTCATTGAGCAGGGCTCTTCATTAGCCTACTATTAGTTCTTCTGAATGACAATCCTACCTGCCCATTCTGGTGTGTTGGGCTCATGACTGGAGCTTGGTAACGTTACTGGGCCTTGCTCTTCACTGTTAGCAGCAAACCGGACTAGAGGCGGCTGCTGCTGAAGAGCTACAAGAAAAAGTTTGATACATGAACGGTGGTTTGCAGACAACGTTGTTTTGCACGGTCGCCAGCATCTTGCACTGCTCCTAACTACCTTAACGTTAGCTTACTTACCGGCCTCGTCGTCTTCATTTGTTTTTTTGAGGAAAAATGTGCTCAGCTTATAACATTTGGCCGCGTCAGTTTCCAAAGCTTTCTTCTTTTTTATTCTGGCCTTTTCAGCGAAGCCTTTGCGCTTTCTGTTATCCATTTTTATCTGACTTTTTTTATTTTGAGCAACTTGCAAGGTGCCGTGTCGGGGGCGCGGCCAGGGAGTCAAAAGATAATCACGTCATTAACCTGCAGGCTGCACTCTGCGAGAAGTAAAATAATAAATAAAAATTTAGGGCTGCTGTGAGTGCAGGCAGACTAGGGACAGCATCCATATTTCAACCCAGTGCCATGACAACAACGGCCCTCGCGGCCAAAAAAACAGACCGGCCCACCGGGAATTTTCGCCGTGCTCCCGATTAGCCAATCCGGGCCTGGGGTCATCCATCAGCATGTTAGCATTTAGCATGTTAGCCACAACCTGCATGCACCTGTTGGTGAATCAACACGGCAGCAAGTGTGTTTGATTTTAATCACTTGATGATAATGAAGGTAGATGTTACCTTTTCACCGCTGGGTGTTACACTCATTCACACACACATACATATATAATAAAGTGTCCAGTGTTCATAAATAGAGATGCCGATCATGTCAGTTTGCAGCATTGAAAAATGCTGCAAACTGACTGATTTGTTTCAGCCCAGTCTCATGCCAGGTCGTTATATAGTCACGTTATTGTAATCTATTAAGTCGTACGTAAATGCCGTTTTTTTCGTGTGGCCATTACGAAATTGAAAGCAATGCATTTTAATGGGAAGCATGTTTCGTGATCCCAGAACGAAATATAGCGAGTATGGATGAACTGGCCAACCTGCCTCAGGCCTTCTGTGTCCTTTTTGGACTGATCTATGCCCTGCACTTGGACTACCCCAAATGCATGAAAAACACTTTCATCTTTATTCAGCAAGTAATGCTCAAACTGGGTAGAAGTGAGGTGGTACCCAAAATTCAAACTTTTGAAAAATTCTACTACTCTTCCAGATATGTTTGCCCCAGTTAGTAACGTTGGACTTTTATGAAAACATGTTTACTGTTGTGTACGGTTTGGGGTACATGTGTCCTATGGTATTTGAACAGATATTTGCAGAAGATTCTATGACACAGGATTTGATCAAATTTAATTTCAAATGAGTTGGGTATTTTAGTTACATTACCAACTAAAAGGCAGATGTCTTGGTGCATTTTGGATTTTCAAGATATATAGAGTAGATGCTTAGTCATATAAAGTAGCCTGGGTAAACCCTGACGAACTTCCGGCAAATTTGAGATTTGCTCTGCAGATCAGTCTGGCGAAGAGCCCATTCAAACCCATTTCCAATGTCCCCAAAATCAAGGCACCAATCACAACCACTGAGGCGGGCTTAAGACCAATCACAACCGCTGAGGCGGGCTTTACGTGACGACGATAGCGCAGCGACGGCGAGCAGCTTTTTGTTTACATTCAACATGACGGCCACTGAAGCCATGCTTTACGTGGTCAGCCATGACCAGCGACCGGCAGGTCAGTCAGACATATGCCGATTTCTTGCTGGTCAATGCTACAATTAACTGACAACATAAGTTATACGAGTTACAGTTCTCAAGGACGCACGCACACACGGACGCCACAGCACGTTCTCTTTTTCCTTTCTCTCAACTTTTCCGCCATGTGTGGCTCGCATTGTGAAGCGCGTGTCGGCGCTATTCTCACACATGTACAGAACCTCGTGAATTAACCTGCAACGTGTCAGCTGTTTGGGGATTCTTCAGCGTGTGTGCAGAAGATAACGAGTTTGCAATATGCAACACCTGCAAGGAAAAAGTAGGGCGTGGAGGGACGACACCAAAAACCAGAATCTAAAATATTTAGTTGGATATTGGATGTGAAAAGCTAACCTTGGTTGCGGGCTCCTCCTGCCCACAAAACAACCAAGGTTGGAGTTTTGAGCAACTTAGCCTCCTAGGAAACACAGGCTATTGTGATGCAATGTCTTAAAGAGTTAGAGATTTGTGATGGGACAATAAGGACTTCAGAGAGGACTTCAGTTTTTAAATATAAACAGACACCATTAAGGATCAGACTTTTTTCAAAATGACATTCAGGATTACCATGTGCTGTGTCTGCTCTTCTGTCATGACCTTGAGAAAAATTCAAATGATTACAACACAATCTGAGGAAGATGAGGATGGTGTGTGTGTTTGTTTGAGGGTGCCTGAGGGAAAACAGCAAGAAGATGACAAATACCTTCTGAAAGGTTGCTACGAGCTAAGAGTGCTCAAAAATAACAGAAATTCAGACAGTAATATTCATATTAATTTAGAACCATTTATTAAAATTAACAGTAGCACTAAATCCTTAAAAGTGCAAACAGCAGCATTTGTAGGCTACATTCTCCTAAGACACAAAACATGTACTCAGAAGCTTTATGAGGAGGTACAGTGTTATAAAATTAAGTAAAACCCTGTGCATGAATCACCATCCTTTGACTTGTATACATGAAAATGATCCAAAACAAAAGTTCCAGGCACTAATTTCAACATCAAATGAGCAAAGCTTCTTTCAATCAACTTTGACAGTACTCACATCATCATCTCTTCTCTCATCAATCAGACTGCTCACTGGGTCTCTTTGCTCTGGGTCGCAAGTTTACAGATTTTGCAAGGCCAGTCCATAATTGATGTTTCTGTTCCACTCAGTGCTTCTTCACACTGACTACATCTCAACTTGAACCCCTTGGTCCACGACACCAGGATACCAGGAAAAGATTAAGGCTAGAGTTTTTTGTCCTTGCAAGGCACACAGCAAAGTGACTGAAGACCTAAGTAGGGAGATAAATTACATAAAATAATTCAAGGAGGTGTGTGTGTGAACACAACTGATTTATTTACTGTAGATCTGAATTACAAAACTAAAGGGTTAATGTTTCTGTCTCACCCCCCACTTCTTCACGGCTTTCTTCAGGAAGCTGATCACGTCTCAACTTGAACCCCTTAATCCACGACCCCAGGATACTGGATCAAGGCAGAAAGCCACGTCTGCGTGCACACACACACACACAGACACACACACACACACACACACACAAACACACAAGACAGTATTTTCAATTTCACTTGTGAGTCTTCAATACAGTGACTAAATAAGTTTCACCTGTGTCATCGTCACTAATTGTAGATGAACTCAGACCGCTCCTCACCTCAGGGGAAGGATAAGGTGATGTCTAGTTTGTCCTGAGAGGCTGACCACGTCTCAACTTGAACCCCTTGGTCCATGACACCAGGATACCAGGAGAAGATTAAGGCTAGAGTTTTTTGTTCTTGCAAGGCACACTGCAAAGTGACTGAAAACCTGAGTAGGGAGATAAATTAAGTAAAATTATTAGAAACTTGTAATGCCCGGTGGCAGGGTGGCCCACCAGTGGCCAAGTGTGTTTTTTGTGATGGGAGTCAATCTTAAAGCAAGCCTTGTAATGCTGGTAAGTAAGATAAATTATAACAAGATATAATATTTATAAGGAATTATGTATATTGGAGAGACGCTGAATGAAGCTGTTTACACAGATACACCCCAGGCAAAGTCCAGCCTATAGTTGTTATTTCACACATGTAGCACACAACAGGAGACTCTGTGTCAGACGAGTTCTCACGTGTTGTCTAAGAACAAAAACTAATTGTTAACATAACAGCGCGACGAGTCCTTGCTAGCTAAGCAGCTAAACTTTAGCGCTCTGTGTTTAGATCCCGCCCTGTGTGTGTCACTACAATGTCATTGGTCAGGCGTGCACACGCTGACTGTAAAGTGTGACAATCTGTCAATAAAAATCAGCCAACACTTTTTTGTTCTCCTCCGATCTACATTGATCTCATAAGTCGCCTCTGTGAAGTTTGAATGATGGAAATCCGTGGTAGCGACGGAGAACTTCAATCCATGTTTTTAACTAATTATTTATCAGATTAACTGTCTTAACATGAATATTAACGTATTAACCCTTATAAATGAAATATGGTTCTTTAAAATAAATTCTCAACAGACAATGAGAGCAGGCTGTCATAGTGTGTCTGTTGAAAACAAGCACTGAGATCCGGGGAGAGAGCAGCTGCTCGCTAACAGCAGAGAACAGGAGACCAACGCTGGTCATTTTTAGTTAATTTGTGTAATGTTACATTTTATTCATAAACATTAAAAACACAGAAAAAGAAACGAAATTTAAGAAAAAAGAAAAATTCATAGGGCCCTACATAACTGACTGGTTTCAGGGCTGGACTGGGACAAAAAATCGGCCCTGGCATTTTTGGCCCAGGCGGCCCACACCCACCGTGATTGGTCAGACACATTCCCTGCAGACAGTCCTCTTAAAATATGCGTGCATTCTATGATATGAGTTGCCTGGTGTTCAGCGTTCATGTGATCGTTTTGGATCCTTCAAGAGGGGTCTCAATCATAACTCTAATTCTTAGTTATGATTTGTTTATTTATGGTATTTGTTTATTTTAATTTTATTATTGGTATTTGATATTGTATTGCCATTATTATTATTATTATTATTATTATTATTATTATTATTATTATTACTATTACTATGTTGCTTAATATTAAAAACAATAAAACTGTTTACTGTTAATTTTAACTATTGTAAGATTCATATTTTGACGCTTTGGACAAAAGTGTCTGCTAAATACAATAAACATAACCCTTCCCAAAAGCTACACTAAAGTAGTGTGAGAGTTGTAGTGGGGGAGTAGTATATGCCCTGAAAAAGAGCACCAATATAAGAGAAGCAGTGTACTCACTCACTTTTGATTGACGACTTGGAGGCCATAGAATACACAATGTCCATACTCAAGTGCAAGTAACAGTGGAAAGCTGCATGGCCCTCTGAACAACACTGGATTATTATCACACAAGTGAGAGCACCTGAGAGAGAAGAACAGAGGAATAATAAGTCATGATCACATTACTTTCTGTCTAATGGATTCATTACACCACAAATAATTTGATAACATTGATAACATAAATAATCTCACCTTACAACAACAGTAGTTTCTTCATTAACTCACTCTTCTCTGCAACTCTGTCAATGATAGTGTCTGTATCCAAAGCCACAAGTATGTCCTTTTCTGTTGCCATCAACATGAAGGCTTCAAGTTTGTTGGAAGTCAGGCAACTCCTCAGTCTGCTTTTTATGTATTTCAGTGTTGAAAAAGATCATTCACAGGCCACCTGGGTTATTGGCAGTGTCAACAAAAACTTGTACGCAAGTCCAAGCAGGTGATATGCATCTGTGAGCAGGTTGAATCTCTGAAGAATCTGAAAGCAGCACAGAGGGCCCTCTTTACAAGAAGCACAGCTTTTGTTGACAATTTCAATGTCCTCCTCCATTCCATCTGATCCATCATCCACTGTTCGGGTTGCATATTCATCCAGCAGTGATAGTTTTAGCCTATCCCATTGGTCTGCTAAGCTTTTCAGCTCCATCTGCAGGTTGTCAACAGTTGCCCTGCTATCAAATTTCACCAGGCACTTGCTGAGGTCTTCAAATTCTGATTTAGGGAGAGCACTGGTTCAGATAAGGTGAAAGTTTTTGGAATGCAGAAATGACAGATCAGCATAAAGTGTCCCATGGGTCAGAAATCTTCGTTGGATGGCTTCACTAGCTGTATCAAGAATTTGATTATGTAACCCAACCTCATAGGCTCTCTCTGCATCGGCCATGGTCTCATCCTGAGCCATCTCTCCTGACATGGATTTCTTCTTTTTGACTCTTTTCTGGGGCAGTGCAGCCTCCACTTCAATATCTGTGTCCTCATCCTGCTCTTCTATTTTTGCATTTGCCCATTTGACAAAATCGTCAGCCGCATCTTTCACAACCTGGAATTCTCTTGAGATCTGTTTTAGGGCCTCTTGAGTAGTGATGACCATCCTATGGGCAGAAAGGATGTCCATCCCTCCAGTCTGCAGGTACTTTGACAGTGGAGATGTAAGCTCAAATATTCTGAGGAACAGCTGAGCTGTAAGAATTGTCTCATACCTGAGTAAGCCCTCTTTGTATCCTCTGGCTTTGGTGCGTACATTTCCTTTTGTTGTCTTCTGTTCCTGTATGGCTGAGAGTGTGGACACCACATCAATGTACAGACAGTCTTGGGGTTTGCCAAATGCTCCAAATACTTTCTTCAAGGCATCGTGCTTCGTCCACCACTGTGTCTCTCCAATTGGAGCAATGCGCCTGTGCCTCTTGTCATGACTCTCCCTCTCCCACAGGCTCACTCTTTGATATGACTCCCTGATGAACAATGCAGTGTCATTGAGGAGATCAAACAGTGACCCACTCTCAATCACTATCTGAGTGGTCTCAGCCAACACAAGGTTGAGGACATGCGCATAGCACCACACATGCACATGGTTGGGGAACTGTAATGTGAGCAACGCAGAGAAGCCTCTGTACTGTCCCTGCATGTTTGAAGCCCCATCTGTGGAATTTCCTATGCACAGCCTTATGTCCAGTTTCAAATGCTAAAGGACCTCTGTAAGCAACTTCACAAAGGACTGTCCAGTGGATGCACTGCACCGGACCACTGCGACAAGCCTCTCATTGGCCACATCAGTGACATATCTTAAAATCACTGAACATTGATCTTGCCCTGCTACATCCTGAGTTGTGTCCAGCTGCACGGAAAACATTCCTGCTTTCTGGATCTCAGTGGAGATGTTTTCTTGAATTAAGGTCCAGATTGTATCAATGACAGAGTTGATGGTTGTTTTGGAAAGTAATGTAACAAATGAACCTCTGCCTCTTGACCCTGACTCATGCATTTCTTTGCTTTTTACGATAACATTATTGAGATGTTCTTTCAAGCACACGTCGTACTTTCCAAGCAATATTATTAGCTCCAAAAAATTGCCATGGTCTATAGTATCGATATCAAGGTTGTATGCAGCCTCATTGTCCACGTGTCTGTAACTCAGGCCTCTCTTACCTAAAACCTTTACAACCTCCACTACCCGTTCCAAAACCTGGCGCCTCTTCCTCACCTGGTCACGGTGCACTGCCAGATATCTGCCCCCAAGCAGGTTGTTTATATCAGCTTTAGAGCAGTTTAAAAGAAATGCTTCGGCACAATTTCTATGAGTCATGCTTAGCTCGTGCTCTTCAATTCTTTGGTGCACATGCCTCCAGTCTGACATTCCAATCAGAAAAATGCTGGTGTCGGTTACCTTGCCAAAAGCCAGGCACAAAAAACAAAATAAAGAATGACGCTCACTACAGTATGTAAGCCACTTCCGGGTTTTGCCTTCTCTATTAATGAAGGCCTTCTTGACAACAGGGTTATTCGTGTCTTGTTTGGGATGATATTTTAAAAATGTTTGCAGGATAGCAGGATCAGGACGGGCAAAATAGTCTATAGCCTGTTCTTCCCTGGCTGTCTCCTCGACTTCTATCTCACCAGCCTGGCATGATTAGACAGACAGAGAGAGAAAGGGGTGATTGGCTGGGAAATATCACAACCAATTACTTGCAAGATATATACCTACAATTTACAATTAAAACAAAACCATAATAGTAATAAGCAAACAGTTGTTTACTTCATGGAGTTTTTTCATGGTGGTATTATGTTAATACTAACTTTTTATATTCAATACCATACAAATACCTTTTGTATCTGTATGTACCTATGCTTAGTGGCTGCAGTGGTTAAAACAGGGTAACCTAGTGTCCTCCAATTTACCTAGATAGATAATTTATTTTATTTCTTATATAACTGCTATCCTATCAGTTGTGTGTGAGCGTGGTATATGCTCATAATCTTCCCCTTCAGTACTTCATTCAGTATTATTCATTTTAATTGCATTTTTGCAGTTATGACGTGAGGCGCATATAACACACTTGCGCTTTGGTGGTCGTCTGTCCATTTTAACGTTAAACTTCCAGCATAAGCATGTCATGCCTGCTCCTGTGTCGAGTTATTGTGATACGTTTTGTTCTCATTGTTGTAGGTTCTTTCCATGTCTGGTTTTATTTTGAAGGTTTCTGTTAGTGTTCTTGTTCACTTCCTGTTTGTCTTTTTCCCTCCATTGTGATTACATGTCCCCGCCCTAATGTGCTGCACCTGTGTCTAATTGTCTCACCTGTTTTGTGTATTTAAGGTCAGTCTTTCCTTACCCCAGTGCGAGATCGTCTGCTTCCTTTGTGTTCAGCCTTCAAGCGTTTTCCTAGTGTCCTGTTTTCTAGTTTGTTGTTTCCCTGGATTTTGACCACTGCCTGTTTTTCGGATTACCCTGTTTGCCTGCCGATTTTGACACCTTTGCTTGTGAGTTTATTGAGTCTCCAATAAACTGTTTTTTTTTGGCATTTTAAGGTACCTGAGTTGTGCATCTGTGTGTCCATACATCTGTGTGCGTGATAAAGAATTACAGTTTGTGTCTCAGGGCCGGGAGGCAATATTAACATAGACCGTAAAACCACAGCAAGACCCGCCCTTCAATAGCATTAATTGGCCAGGCGTCCATGCCTACGCAAGGTAACGTAACCCCATTTGTACAGGTCCTATCCCCTGACCAATCGGCTTCGTAAATTGAGTGGGGAAGGGAGTTCTTGGATTTGATTGGGTCAGGCCAATGCCAAAAAAGAAAATTAACCAATCGGCCGCGGTAAGTTCTTTATGGGACAGCGCAGCCCAAAAAGTATAATATGGCGTAAATTATACTGGCGATTCGGCCCAAAAGTGCATCGGCCCACCGGGAAAATGCCCGGTATGCCAGATGGCCAGTCCAGCCCTGGTTTTGAGCAAAGTATCTGAACAAATAGTGGTCAGCAACAGGCCAAATCAACAAGCCAAAATGGAGGCCTAGCCTCTTAGCAAGCAGTGGCTATTACTGAAAGCCTACAGGCTAACCGCTCCGGTTAGCCGGTAGGATAGCTTCGTTTATAAACTACAAGTAGCTAGCTACCTCATTTACTTTCGCTAGCTGACTAACAAACTAGCGCACAAATAGGTTGTGTGTTAGCAAGTTATATTTTGTATTTCTTCTCATCTGAATCATAGTCTAATCATGTATTGCTAACATTAGCTACTTGTAGTTTATAAACGTAGCTAGCCTACATGCTAACCGGAGCGGTGGCTAATGGGTAATCCCATATTAAGTTAGCTTTCCAAGACGTTTTCCCTGGCTACCTGGCCACCTATTACTCCCGCATTTAGCTAAGCCTACTCAATCAGGGACAGGCTACAGCTACTAGCTAACTTTACCTCGTCACACAGACTGTACTATCAACACTGCTCAAATTCGGACTTCCAGATATCGGTATTCGGTTACAGTAGGCTATCACCAACAGAATCCTGAGCGAATGTAAATATGTGTAATTAGCTAAGCATAAAATTACTTACCATTCAACACATTACACTTCAATGAGTTTCAGCTGTGGCCCTGTGGTCACTCGTCTGGCCTTGAAAATGCCCGCACATGCAGGAGAGAGAAACTGTGGGCCGTTGACACGTGATCAAATTGTATTTTACATTAACAGAACTTAAAATTAAATTATTTTTTGATTAACTGAAAATGTTAAGCTCTGACAAGTCGTGATAGTGTATTGAATCAATAGGCATAATTTGTGTCATCCAAGCTCAATAAAATAACAATTACAAGTAAAAAGTCTAACAGTATCGCAGAACTTAATTTTTTATTTCACAACAATATATATATTTAAGTAATGACTTAAGGTCCCCTGAATTAGTTTTTAGAGTGAATAGAGGCATGATGGTGCTAGACTTAATGTTTTATGCAATGTTCAGGGCATGAATGACACACATTTCGCCACTGTTTAAGGCTTATGATTCAAGGTTGTTAAAGCAGGGGACAACAACCTGTAACTTAAAGCTGTTTTCAAATAAAACAGTAAAAAAAAGACTTTTTTGTTGCGTATGTCTTAATTTAAATGTTCTAGTTTAGCACATTCAATGAATACAAAGGTTTAGTTACTTTAACTTAAAATAGTAAGTGGAGTTCATGTGACAAGGCAATTGATATTACAAGAGATTGTAAGTGAAATCAACTTTGCATTCAGTGTTTTGAACTTAAACTAATAATTCCACCCTTTCATGCATTTAAGTTAAATGCACTCAAGTTTTCATAACCCATTACTTAACGTTTTTAAGGCAACCGGTTTCCTCAAATTTTTAAGTGAATTCAACTTATCCGGGCTTACAGTGTGGAACTGAGTACATTTACTCAAGTAATGTACTTAACTCAAGGTACTTGTATTTTACTTGAATGTACAGCATTTTAGTAACTAAAATAATGTAGAAGTATAATGAGAAATAGATTCATTTTGAGCATTTTAATTTATTTTTCCACCAGATTCCATTTAATTAAAACAGAAATGTTAGGATTATTAAACACACTTATTTCAAAGTGGACAGAAACTAAATAAAACTATCAAAAGCCATCTTGGTTCATCTTTCCACTGTTCCAACAATCACCACTCTGGTTTGGTTGAAATAAACCCTTAATTCACCCATTTACATAAATATGCTGGCTCTAAAAGTCCTGATTATTTACATGGAGTCTGGTGGGTTTGGTGATGGGGATTTCTATGGAGGGAATATTTATTCATAATTCAAATTGAAAGTCCAAAGAGAAATTGAAGCAAGATCAAATTAAAAATAATATTATTTTAATTAAAAATGGAAAGGAAAAATCATGCCATAATTAAATGTTAAAGCCTAAATGGAAATACTTAAAATCTCAAATAGAAAAAAAGAAATTATTTTATTTTAGTCTTTCCCCTTTATAATTTTCAATTTGACATTTTATCTTTTGAATTTTATGTTTTACATTTGACATTGACATTTTAAAATTCACCTTTTAGATTTCGATTTAACATTAAGCTTTTCATTTAGAAGTGACAGGTGTCAATTTAAATGAGGACGCCGTGGCCCTACCGGCTGGTGGGGGGGTCTGAAACGACTTCCAGCTGACAGCCGCGAGATTCTAGAATTGATTGTTTTTTTCGTTGTCGTTATTTCAACCCGGTACCACTAAATTAATTTCTGAGACTGTTTAATGCGAGAAATTAACTGTGTACAGTTTGAATATGGGCAGTTTTACAAAAATTGATGGCCAATTGCACATTTTCTCTGATATGTTGTCGGACTTGGAAGCTCCAGTCTTAGGTGACAGCCAGCTGGCGGTGGCCTGGATCGCTTGCTGTACAAATAATTGCCCCTCGGGTATAATAAAGTTACCTTGACCTACCAGCGGGCAGTAATACTCACAGCAACCGCTGTCAGCTGGAAGTGGTTTCAGATCCCCCCCCACCAGCCGTTGGGCCACGCCTCCTCATTTAAATTGACACCTGTCACTTCTAAATGAAAAGCTTAATGTTAAATCGAAATCTAAAAGGTGAATCTTAAAATATCAAATATAAAACTTATAAAGGAGAAAGGCTAAAATAAAATAATTTCTTTTTTTCTATTTGAGATTTTAATTTAAGTATTTCCATTTAAGCTTTTATACTTCACATTTAATTATGGCATGATTTTTCCTAGTAGTGTAGTAAAATAATACTATTTTTAATTTGATCTTGCTTCGCTTTTTCTTTGGACTTTCAATTTGAAATATGAATAAATATTCCCTCCATAGATTTTGGGCTGTTTCATGTTAAACTAAAAGGATCTTACTCTTTAACAAAAAGCTCTATCGCTGTAGTTAATGTTGTCAGACACTTACAATATTAGTCTGAGTCTGTCAGCACTTTTAGTGGATGGAAACCTCTTATCAAGGAGTTTAAACACAGAAACGTCAGGAAGGATAAATCCACCAAATCAAGTCACAAATCATCAGCATGAGGCCTCGTTTTATTTCATTTATTCTGTTCAGAGAACTGAAGAGGTCCAGAAATCCCTGCAAGTCTGCTGCTACGTCCAGGACCGAGCACACACTTCTTTGCATGAGTAAGCATTCATTTGTTTCAAATTTGAAAAAGTTTAAAATGAAATCATTGACATTAATTTACAAGTCAGATGAATAAATCAGCTGTTTGCTATTAGACCTGGTCTGTTCCCTGCTGCTCCATCATTCTTTAGTGTTCGCTGGAAAACATCATCATCAGTCTTCACTTTCAGTCTGAACACACCTCAACAGATTTAAAACCACATTCAGTCACAGAAAATACAAACAGTGAATATGAAATGTCAGACAAAGATTATTAAATGAAAGTCCACAGGAAGATAATATGATGGTAAACTTCAAAACAAAAATAACTTTAGAGCATACAATTAAAAATGGCCAACTTCCAGTTGGGTGGAGCTAATAAAAGTAAATTGGAGAAATGTGCGTACCAAATTTTGTGATTATCGAACCAACTGTGTCCAAATTAAGGCCTTTCACGCATTACAGGGCGCTAAACACAAATTAACCAACTCCCTCTAGTCTCGTATTGCTCACTGGTTTTTATTGTTTTGATTTGAGTTTGTGAGTATATTAAAGGATGTCACAAATGTGGTCAAAGGCTAAAACTCATTAGGGGGCGTCATAGAGACACCCTGCCACTCCCAAGCCCAAAAGTGATATCAAAAATATTAAAGCAGTGTTTCCTATACATAGGTTCTGGTGCAGCGGCTACTAGCTCTCCTGTCGGTGTATATTTATACAAGTACAGCCACAGTGAACTTATCAATATAGGACTATGGTACAACACAGCCGTTACGAGACCCTTCCAGGCGGCTCATGACATCCCCGAGGAGATGGCCAGACCGGGCACTCCGTGGTGGATTGTTGTTGGCAACTAGCATGCCGAGCTAGCTACCAGCAGGATCAATACAAGAACTCCGGCAAAACCAAAAGCGGAGTACTGCATTTTTGTAGATAATAATGAATGCCGTACCTACAGCAGGAGCGTTGCCCAGCAGTGCTCACCTGACCTGGAAGCCTGTCGGTAATATACAGGCCATTTTATTTACCACGAAAACAGCGCAATGCTGTCTACATAGCCCCCTATGCTAACTTTAGCACAAGTTTGGCTCACTGCTAACCATAGTGAACAAACTGCTGCGCAATCACCTGGATAGGATACATATTGTAGCAGGGGACTTTAACAAGGTGTCCTTAAAGTCTGTACTCCCCAGCTTTTTTCCAGCATGTAGATTGTGCTATACAGCCAAGTAGAAGGACTATCAAAACCTGGCCTGACACTGCCCTATCTCATCTCCAGGACTGCTTCCAATAAGGACCTGGTTGTGTGCAATATGTTAGAGAACAGAGCCCTTTGTTTATTATTATGATTTCATCTTGCTTGTATGCTGCACAATTTACATTACAGCAGAGGTGTACAACTGAATGTGTACTCAGAGTTCAATGTTCCTACACTAGTTCAATTAGTAATAGTATAGTATTAGTATTTTGTATGTCTTTGAATTGTTTTAACTTGAATACTTACATTTTAAAGAAAATAAATGAGAACAGTTTTCATTCAACATTGTGCCCATTATTATCATCAGTGATTAAGTAACTGACTTTTAAAAACACATTTTTAAAGGATATCGTCTAATTATCGTTATCATCAAAATTACAGATATTTTTTGCCCATTATCGCCCACCCCTAACACACACACACACATATATGCAGACACACACACACACACACACACACACACAGCCTCACACAGACACACACACACACACACACATATGCAGACACACACACACACAGCCTCACACAGACACACACACACACACACACTCGCAGACACACAACACAGACACACATACACACACGCACATAGCCACACAAAGACACTCATACACACAAACACAAACGCACACACACACAAAGACACAAACACACACAGACACACAAACACACACACATAAGTCACTGTATTGATAGAATGTACTGTGTTGGATTTATTAAGGCTTCTTTGAAGGCATCCTCAACAGCTGTCAATCTGAGTCTCGCTCAATAGCATCAGCAGGTGTGGTAATAACATATGAAAGACAGGCTTTATTAGAGCTAAACGAACATTTATCATGTATTGGTTGGTGATAACGCAGTGGATATGACGTGCTTTTGATGTGGGAGACCTGGGTTTGAATCCCACTGCAAAACATCAATTAATGTGTCCCTGAGGTAGACACCTAACCGCTAGTAGCAATTGCAACTCGCTTTCTTTCTCTCTCTTTTTCTTTTTCTTGCTGTCAGTGTCTCTGAATAGCTGCAGTGTGGCACAGGTGACATATTAATAGCAGGTGTGTTAATTACAGATCAAAGAAAGGCTTTGTTAGAGCTGAAGGAGCACCTACCATTTGTTGAGTGATCATAGTGTAGCGGTAAGGACACATACCTTTGATGTGGGAGATCTGGGTTTGAATCCCACTGTGACCCATCAATCAATGTGTCCCTGAGCAAGACAGTTAATGGCTAGTAGTGAATGGAATTTGCTTTTTTTCTTCCTTTTTCCTCTCTTCGCTTTCCTCTCTTTCTCTCCTTCTCTATTTCCTCTCTTTCCTCTCATTCCTCTCTTCTCTCTTTCTCTCCTCTCTCTTCTCTCCTTGTCTCCTCTCTCCTTCTCTTCTCTTACTCTCTTTCCTCTTGTTCAGCCCAATTCTTTTAACCTAATATATTTCACATCTCAGCTAGATTTATGCTTTTTCATTCTATGCAGTGTATATGTCTGATAATAATACAAAGCATTTCTTCTTTCAGCCTTTTCAGATAATTCATTTTAACTTTCATTTTTGACAGTATTCCAGTTCAGATTCAAGCTTTTCAACAATGTATTTTAGCTCTTCACTTAGATAATGCAGTTTAGCTTCCAAATCTGACAATTTTCCAGATGTTTCAGCAGTGCAGTGCAATGCACTTGAGCTTTAAGATTTTTCATACAAGTTGTTTTATATTTCTGCATTTTTGAGTTATTATCAGTTAGAAAATATACTCAGACCTCACAAGGTTCTACATATTTTGTCCTTATTCAACTTTTAAAAGCCAATAATTCAGTTTAGCATAAGCTTTTAACTTTTTAAGGAAATTCATACTTATTAAACAGATTTCCACTTTTTCAACTATTCTAACTACTTCAACTTCTTCTTACGGATTTAAGCTATTCATCCAGTTTAGCTTTATCAATTCAGCTATTCAGCATTCCCACACATTTTCTGCAGGAAATGCATTTTCTAGTTAGTGGGAATAGTGATTCAGCAGCATTCCAAGTATTGTAATTCGGTTCTTTCTTTCTTCTTATTATTATTCCGTACGCTTTTTGGCTCTCCGTAACTTCTGCATACATTCAGCTATTAAAACCATTCAACTTTTAAAATGTTCAGCTCTTTCAGCTAATGATGGGACTTCTTAAACTTTTTTCTATTTATACTTTTTAAAAATATTAAGCTTTTTAACAATTTTTTAACATTGAAGTCAATGAGAGAATGCTTCAAATCCTTAAAATCTTCTTGCACTCCCAAAATGTTCAGGTCCTTCATACTTTCACCTACAGACGCCAAACAAACTTTAAAATGTTTACAAAATATTCAGCTATCCAGCTATGGCTTTTCAGTTTGATATCTTTTACAGCTTTTCTGAAAAAGCTGTTTAAGTTTATGATCATTTCAGATTCTTTTTGCGTTTATGAGTGTGTATTGCACGAGCTAGAGCGGATGATGTCATAGCCAGAGCCTTACAATTTTTTATCTTTGTCCCTTCTCTATAAATTGCTCTCACACCCACAATATTTACTTGTCATACACAATTTATACATCAAAACGTAGGTGGTTTTGTCTAGTTTCAGGCAATGTGCTCAGGTGTGTGATACACCTTTTACTTTTGGCTCATTGAGCTTCCAAATGACAAGAGTTCCACACCTTTCTCCATTCACGGGCGGCTGTGGCTCAGTGGTAGAGCGGTTGCCTGCCAATCGGAAGGTTGGTGGTTCGATCCTTGGCCCTGCAGTCCCATGTCGAAGTGTCCCTGGGCAAGACACTGAACCCCGAGTTGCCCCCGATGCTGCGCATCGGAGTGTAAATGTGTGTGAATGATTATCTGATGAGCAGGTGGCACCTTGTATGGCAGCCTCGGCCACAGTGTATGAATGTGTGTGAATGGTGAATGGTTCCTGTACAATGTTAAAGCGCTTTGAGTAGTCATTCAGACTAGAAAAGTGCTATATAAGAACAGTCCATTTACATTCGCTGCCCAGTTTAACATTCTCCACATTTCCGAGCGAAATGCAGAGTGAACCACATTTATACCGATACGTTCACAAAGGCCTTGTGGTGCTCAGGATGATGTAATTTGACTGATAGCAGTTATCATTTTGGCAGTCTGAGCCTTTATTTGAGAGCTTGCTGCCAGTGTCTCTGAATAGCTGCAGTGTGCCACAGGTGACATATTAAGAGCAGATGGTACGATCGTTAACAGATCAAAGAGATCTCATCACAGACTTCAAAGGATGTTTGCAAACATGGTCACAGGTACTTAGTAGCCATGACAACACTTTTACAGACAGTCAACTTGAATACTACAGGCAGCAATATGAACAGTCTATATCCTTTGCGTTCCACTTCTGTCTCTGTCATTCTGTCTGTCTGTCTCCCTCCTTATCTGTCTGTGTCTCTCCCTCCTTCTCTGTCTGTCTCCTTTCTTCTGTCTCTCTCCCTCCTTCTCTGTCCCCCGCCTTCCTTCGGTCTCCCTCCCTCTCTGTCTCCCTCTTTCCCTCTCTGTCTCTCTCTTTCCCTCCCTTTTCTCTCTCTCCCTTCTTTCTCTGTATCACTCCTCTCTCCCTCCCTCCCTTCCTCTCTCTCCCTCCCTCCAGGGTCATTTGTGATTTCATCCATATATATATAGCCCGTTTTCTTTTCAGGCAATATATTCACCTCTCAGCTGTTTAGGCTCATGCTTGTTTGTTCTATGCAATGGATATGGCTGATAATAATACAAAGTATTTAAACTTTCAGCCTTTTTAGTCAATTTATTTGAACTTCCACTTTTGACAGTATTACAGTTTAGCTTCCAGCTTTTGTTGAAATGTTTTTCTGCTGTTAGTTTATTAAGGTTTTTCAGCAGTGCAGTGCAATCCATTTGAGATTTAAAAATAAAATAAAATGTATTTCTGCATTTTAATACATGTTTCTCATAGCATTTGTAAGTCTTCCATACGTAATAAATTCAGAACTCACAATGTTCTACATCGTTTTGCATTGTTGAACTTTTATAGCCAGCAATTCAGTTTAGCGTCACCATTTAAGTTTTTAAGGAAATTCATACTTATTAAACAGATTTCCACTTTTTCAACTATTCTCACTACTTCAACTTCTTCTTACGGATTTAAGCTATTCATCCAGTTTAGCTTTAGCAATTCAGCTATTCAGCATTCCCATGCATTTTCTGCAGGAAATGCATTTTCTAGTATGTAAATAAATATTTATTTCTTAATTGTCTGATGTTATGTAGTCATTGTTTTCATCTTCGTTTGACTAGTTTATTACTGTACCCAGCCATCATGCACCGCGCCTTCACATCCGGCGCCACTCACCACCACCTGTGCGAAACACTGTAAAAGTTACTTGTTTGAACATGGCTGCAAAGTTTTGAGAGTTTTTGTGCACTCTAAAGTCCTTAAACATGTTTGCAGAATAAAAATTTGTGCACAAAATCCAAGATGATTGACTTCCTGTCAGGTGAAAAAACAAATTATTGTTATACATGTTCCTAAAGATGAGAACAATGTTCAAATAAAATGTTGTGAACATCAAAGAACCTTTATCCGAACCATGGCATGTATTAGGGGATGTTAGGGGAGACCACTGCAAAACTTTATTGACATTCAAGCCAGCAATGCATTGTAATCAGCCTTTCAGCATCTAACATTCACACCGCAATTTTTTCAGAAATTGTGATCTCTAGTTTCCTTTACTTATTCATTTAACACAAATATGTAGGGGCATAACGATACACGTATACGTATTAAACCGTTCGGTACGAGGCTTTCGATTAGGTACGTATTAAAAACCAAACAATTAGTTGGACTAATCCTATTTCATTTAGAAATAAAAGAGCTTAAATTGTGCAGCCCAAACAACGTAACAGGCAACGTGCTGTCTGCCCCTCCCACTCCCAAAGAAAAACACTCTACTGGAGCCACTTTGGTTTCCCTGTAAGTTATGAGGGTGATGGCAAGAGAGTGATGGATAACAACAACAACGGTGTGTTGGATCTGCTACAAGAGAATAGGCTACACCAGTGGGAATACTACAAACATGTCAACTCATTTACGCCGACATCACCTCAGTGTGTCAAAACTGGAACTGGACGAAAACAAGAACTATCCCCTCAGCATTTAAGCAGCAATTTCCAACTGATACAAACAGGGCAAAAGACATCACTGCTGTGATTGGTACATTTATAGTCGCGGAAATGAGACCCTACTCTGTATACACAGGTTTAACGAACAAGGTTAAAGTAATTGAGCCCTGTTACAATATTCCTTCAGGAGCCCATTTTGGCCAGACCATAATTCCTGTGTTTTACAAAAAAAACAAAAGCCCAAATAGAGAACCAATTGTCCGAAGCAGACGGCTGGACGTCAAGGGCTACACAAAGCTACCTGACTGTAACGTGTAGATTTTTTCATAAGGAGCTGTTTTTGTTTTATATGCAGCTTTTTTTATATAAGAAAATGTATTCTCAGTAAGTGATTACTAAAACACACAGCATCAGGAGAAACAGCATTTGACCCACTTCTAATAGGACTAACCCTTCAAAAGAAAGGAGCGTAGCCACAATAACATTCATGCAGGAGGAAACAGCTTGGCTCTGAAACATGTTCACGAGGCAGTGTGAATGCGCTGGTGGTTTTTAAGGCTATTACTGTGAGAAAAAGTTTTCCCACATTGGTCACACCAATACGGCTTCTCTCCAGTGTTAACACTTCGGTGCATTTCAAGGTGATGATTCAGAGAAAAAGTTTTCCCACATTGTTCACACCAGTACGGCTTCTCTCCAGTGTGAATGCGGCTACTCTTTTGTGTGAAAGCTGCCCCACATTGAACACAGCTGTACGGCTTCTCTTCAGTGTGAATGCGTTGATGTATTTTTAGGTTACCCTGTAGTGTGAAAGATGCCCCACATTGATCACAGCTGTACGGCTTCTCTTCAGTGTGAATGCGTTGATGTATTTTTAGGTTACCCTGTAGTGTGAAAGCTGCCCCACATTGATCACGGCTGTACGGCTTCTCTCCAGTGTGAATGCGTTGATGTATTTTTAGGTTACCCTGTAGTGTGAAAGCTGCCCCACATTGATCACAGCTGTAAGGATCTCTCCAGTGTGAATGCATTGATGTTTTTTTAGGATAATCTCTTGTGTGAAAGCTGCCCCACATTGATCACAGCTGTGTAGATTCTGTCCAGTGTGAACTCTTTTTTTGATGAATCTTTAAATATCCAGATGTTGTGAAGGATTTGTCACATTGTTGACAGCTATACTGTTTGGGTCCCTTTCTTCCTCTGCATTTCTATAGGAATAGACAGAGGGACAGAGTTAGTGAAAAACGTTTTAACCCTAGACTTCTCTCTCATTCACACAATTTTAACTCTTCATACAATAATTTACGACAAAATGAAGGAAAATGTGGGACGGTTGCAGACATGTTATTATGGAAGCAGATAAACATTCACACACATTTACAATTTTACAATTTATAGGGGACACTTCGACATGGGACTGCAGGGCCAGGGATCGAACCACCAACCTTCCAATTGGCAGGCGACCGCTCTACCACTGAGTCACAGCCGCCCCCCCAACATGAAGACATCCGTTGTGTGTTAGTGACTGATGGGTAGGGGTGTGACGAGATATTGTCCCCACGAGATCTCTCTCGCTCTCTCTCTCTCGGCCGAGACACACACAGCGTCTCGAGCAGACCACTCTCTTTCTTTGTTAAAATGAGTCGGGAAGTGGACAGCAAAACCTAACTTACTTTTAATGATATTTAACAAAGAGAAATGTTCTCCCTTCATCCTATAATTTTCATAAATCAATACATGAGTAGCCTACTTCCTTGTTTAGTGCTGCAATAAATAAAATACAATGGAGGAGATAAGAACATCAGTCTGTTGAGTGTTTGATGGTAATTGATCTGTGCTTTGGAACGTAATCAATGTGAAACAATAGTAAAATAAGTTTAATTTCTCTCTGTCTACAATGACAAATTCAAGTACAAAACATTTGGTCTCAACTACTGCCAGAAAACGCTCAGTTATGTTGTAACCTTGGTTCTCTGAGTAAAAAGACTCTCTCTCCTCCATACATATGGAATAAGTAGCTGTGTAACTTTTAGTTATACAGGAGAGAAGCCCGTCATTTAAGGTTGTGGCAAAACCTTTCAGTGCTCCGTTTTCATTTTGTGATTGAATAAAGGACTATTTTTCCTGTCCCATTTCTTCATTGAAGTTATCTTTAAAATAGTGTTCTTGTGAACCCAATCTGGTGTCTCGTCTCGTGGGCTGTGTCTCGTCACACCCCTACTGATGGGACCAACAATCTTTGAAATTGGTCCAGTGTTAAACAGGAAAAACTTTACAGCAGCCATTGTCAACTGGCGGCCCGCGGGCCATATCCTGCCCGCCAAAGATGTCAGTCCAGCCCGCAGAATAATAATGTATTCCGAAAATGTGAAGAAGTAAATACGTTCTGGTGTTTAGCATTTTGCCCCCTCCCCTGTAATTGTATCTCTATTCACATTTAGATTAGAGAGCACTTTTGTGACGGTAAATACAAGCTGGACAATTGCCCTATTAACTTACATTGAATCTTGTTTCGCTGACTGCCGACTGCAGCGATCTCGCTTAATACTGGATCAATATCAAAGACTGTTGATTCCATTAGTCACTTAGACACAGAAACATGGGAATATAGGCTCCAGGTTAAAAAAAAATCACCCAACGTTACCCTTTAATGTGTTGGCTACGTGTTTGTAATTTCTTCATTTAAACAGGGACAATGCACAATTTAACATTAACCTTGTATAAGAATAAGGAGAGATGCATTGTACCAGATTGTAGCACAAGTGCTATTTTCCGCCTGTAGTCCCTTGGTAGGTCAGTTAAACAATAAATATTCAATGCAAGTGAAATACAAAACATTACAATATATAATTTTACAACCACAGTCACACCTAATTAGTAGGAATGCTGATTCGGCAGCATTTCAACTATTGTTAATCCGTTCTCTATTCTTCTTCTTCCGTAACCGGCAATTTCCACTGGATGCAGAACGTCTGCGGAAGGTAGACGGAGTCATTAGGTTTCCATTAAAGTCAATCTGTGTATTTCCACTGACTGCGGAACGTCTGCGTCCCTACTCCGTCCCAGTTCCGTCAGTCCGCAGCCCTCCGCAGCAGATACACAGAGCTTCTATTTTTGACGGACAACAGAGAGCTCCGCAGCAATTCAGCATGCGGCAGATAGTGCGGGACAGGAAGTCGAGCACAGAAACAAAATAAATATCCAGTTAATTTTCAAAATAAAATACACCGTGCTCATGGCAGATCATATTTCCCTGCACTACACCTTGAAAACACAGCACAGAGTCGTTTCCCCTCTACTCCTCTGGATGGAAACAAACTGTTGTTGGTTTTGTGGTTCTATTCTACGTTAATTCGCTATTCTCGTGACTACAGCTATCAGTCATGGCCGCAGCCGTTCCGCAACAAATCCGGACCCGGTGGGTATTGACGGACGGCGGAGCACGCAGCAGACACGCAAAGGAGCCAGTCTGTTAAACTTTTTTTTTTTTACATTAAAGACATTGGCCCTCATTTATCAAAAGTGCGTACACCAAATTTCCAGCGTACACCTGGCGTACACCCAAAACCATGGTGACTTTGAGATTTATCAATATGGACGTTGGCGTACGGCACGCTCAAATCCTACGCCAGCTCAGGAGGTGGTCTACATGTACGCACGTTTTGAGTTAGTGCGGAAATGCGCAGAAAAACAATTCCTAACACCACAAAACGCACTGACAAACTAAAAGAAGACCTCTATGCGCCGGTATGCAACATTGTTTTAGCCTGGGGGGGGGGGTTCTGTAGGCCTACAACATCTTGCAGGAAAACACGGCGATGGAGCCAGATGACCCGATGCCCGGAGAGCAGTGTCCAGAACAGCCCCAACTGGGGGCTATACGAAGGAGACAGGATATTATTCCTCGCTTGTAAAAGGTAGCCTATAGTGTTATGTTTGGCAATGATATTCAATACAGGAAACATGACGATGCACAACATTTTTATTTATTCTTCAGGTTTTTGTTTCTCTTTCAAGTGAATGATTTATTTCTGCCATTGACCAAGTTATTTTGGCTTGTTTTTCCAGCCCCTCTGCTGTCAGGAGACAGGGTCCAGCACGGGGGGGGCGGAGGACAAGCGCTCTCCCTCAGCTGTTGCCTCGTTCCGACTCATGAAAAAAAACATGAGTAAAATAAAAGACACTGCATAAACTCCGCTACCCTGTGTTTATTTAAATATAAGTACACCTACATATGTAGGCCTAAGATATTGCAATAGAAGCCTGTATATTACTATTAGGACTATAGAAAAATGTGTCGATGTATAAATTAAATAAGCTAACCTTCAGCTGGAGTCCGATTTATCGTTTACTGTTGACTGCATCATTGATCTCCTTCCATTCCGCATTCTTTCTACAGCCTTTAATACCAGTTTTCAGGCTGCCAAATAGTACACACTTTAATGCAAATGAACCGGAGATATCAGGCTTTCAATCTCCACCTCTGAAAAGTGCCGCTTCTCAGCCGGGATTACGTCTCGCCATTTCGTGAATTGTAGGGGTGAGGCCTCAAAACCCAGAATATATTGGGGCGTGTTATTCTAATGACGATCGTTTTCAGCCGTGGCATTTATCAAGGGCAGGTATTGTGTACACCTGGATTTCAAAGGTACGCACAGCTTCATAAATCAGGCGGTGAGAGGAGTGTAAGCATAATCTTACGCCAACATATACGCCCGTTTCTACGCAAAAATGATAAATGAGGGCCAATGAGAGCAGGCTTCAAATCCTTGTCTGCTTTATAATGTATCTCCTACATTCTTTCACTTACAGACGTGATTCACACTTTAAACCATTCACGAACAATTCAGCTATTCAGGGTCTACTATGTGTTTTGATATCTTTTACAGTTTTTGTGAAATCACTGTTTAAGTTTAGTGATCATTTCAGGATTTTTTTTGCGCTTATAATGGTGTGTATTGCGTGACTTACAGTGGGTGATGTCATCAATTAGCGTGCAGAGCCTTAAAAAATTATCTTTGTCCCTTCTCTATAAATTGCTCTTACACCCACAATTTTTACTTGTCATAAACAACATTTATACATCAAAACGTAGGTCTTTTTGTATACTTTCAGCTAATGTGCCCAGGTAAGCTGTAGGATTTACAGTTTTTGAATTATCTGCCTCAGAGCCACAAGACCGTCGGGAAATCTCTCATTCACTATAATGTTACTTCTTTTGTGAGCCAAATGCAAATGGAGAGTATTTTGAAACTACGATTTCAGAGTTATTTTTTTTATTTTTATCTACACAAATTATATACCGATATGTTCACAAAGGCCTTGTGTATTGCTAGCATGTACGGTTTTGGTTCATTAAGGCTTCTTTGAAGGGATCTTCAACAGCTGTCTCACACTGTATAACAATGGTTGCAGGTGTGTTGATGAAACATCAAAGGCAGGCTTGATTAAAGCATGACACAGAACTTTTCCCCAGATAGGAAAATTACAATCACTGATATATTTGGTTATAATTATGATTGGTTATGTATACTCAATATATTGTCTGTCTGTGTGTCTGTCTGTGTCTCTGCGTCTGTCTGTGTCTGTCTCTCTCCCTCCATCTGTGTCCGTTTCCCTCCCTCCTTCTCTGTCTCCCTCTCTCCTTCTCTATCACCCTCCCTCCTTCTCTGTCTCCCTTCCTCCTTTGTCTTGGTCTCCCTCCTTTCTTCTCTGTCTCTCCCTCCATCTCTCCCTCCCTCCCTCCCTCCTTCTCTGTCTCCCTCCTTCTCTGTCTGTCTCCCTCCCTCCTTCTGTCTCCCTCCTTCTCTGTTTTTGTCTCCCTCCCTCCATCTCTGTCTCCCTCCTTTTCCATTTCTGTCTCCCTCCCTCCATCTCTGTCCCCCTCCCCCTCTGTCTCCCTACTCTCCCTCCTTCTCTGTCTCTGTCTCCCTTCTCTGTCTCCCTCCATCTTTGTCGGTCTCCCTCCCTCCTCGGTCTCCCTCCCTGTCTCTGGCTCCCTCCCTCCTTCTCCCCCTCCCTCCCCCTCCATCCTTCTCTGTCTCCCTCCCTCCTTCTCTGTCTCCCTCCCTCATTCTCTGTCTCCCACCCTCATTCTCTGTCTCCCTCCCTCATTCTCTGTCTCCCTCTGTCTGTCAATTCAATTCGCTTTTTTGTCATGAACAAAGAAAACAAGTTTACAGAAAATGCATACATATATCACATATTAAATACATACAGTAGGTGTCACATAGATTCTATAGTGCATTGATAGTTATACAACATACATTACAAAACATTTACATAACACAATATAATACTTCACAGTTTTGTACAATACAATGACTGTACAATCCTAAACCAATGTGTAATGTTGAGATCTTATAGTGGTGAGTCCCTCAGGTTGTGGCAGGAAGATACATATTTAGCTGCCAGTGGAGCTGCTGTCCCTTCTCCTAGGATAACTACCAGCTTCTCTTCTGATGTTAACTGGGAAATTTCCTATTTTTTGGGGCTATTTTTCCAAAGTTTAAATCTCTTAGTGAAGAGAATTTTTCACAGGTATATCTCTGTTTCTATCTCCCCTGTTGAGCAGTGAGCTCATATACGCTCCTGTCTGGGCAGCTATGTCTGTCTGAGTCTTCCTGTCTCTACGGCCAGTTGGTGGTCACCGAGCCTGTATTTAGTCAGGATCCGTCTCAGCTTTAGATCTCTGACAGTGTGCAGATACTCAGCCAATTTATATTCTCTGTTAAGAGTCAAATAACAATTTAGTCTACTTTGTGTTTTTGTTTGACTTTTCCAATGTTCTAAATATTGATATTTTGAATGATTCATAATTAGTTTTGTTCTGTTGTGTTGTTTTGAACCAGTGCTGATGGGAACCTGGTTAGTCTCTCCTTCACCACCCAGTCACAAAGCTGGCAACCACCTAGATCTCATATTCACCAGAAACTGCTCTACATCCAACCTCACTGTTACTCCACTCCATATCTCAGACCATTTCTTCATCTCATACTCTATCCCACTCTCCCAAGCTCACAACCATCTCAAGAGACACCGTACCTGTCCGCCATAATATTCGTTCACTCTCTCCTTCTCTGGCGGCATGTTCTCTATCTACCCTCCCTCCATCTGACTCTTTCTTACTCATGCCACCCAACGCTGCCACAGACACTCTACTCTCTACTCTATCCTCCTCTCTCGACTCTCTCTGCCCTCTTACTTCACGACCGGCTCGTAAGTCCTCCCCAGCGCCGTGGTTATCTGACTCAGTACGTGCTGAAAGATCAACTATACGGGCAGCGGAAAGGAAATGGCGGAAATCTAAACACCCAGATGATCTGCTTACCTATCAGTCTCTTCTTTCCTCCTTCGCTGCCTCTATTTCTGCAACAAAAAGCTCCGTTTATCAAACCAAAATTGAATCCTCTTACTCGAACCCCAAAAAACTTTTCTCCATCTTCTCTAACCTGCTTGATTCCCCCAGTCCACCTCCTCCCTCCTTCCTCCTACCAATCCACTTTGTCAACTACTTTGTAAAAAAGATAGATGACATACGCTCTTCGTTCTCCACCACACCTTCTGAAATCACCTTACCATCCATCACATCCAGTACTCTTTCCTCTTTCAACCCTCTATCTCCAAATCAAATTCTTACTTTGATTACATCCAATTGCCCATCCAACCACCTGCCCCCTGGATCCTATCCCTTCTCACCTTCTGCAGTCCATCGCTCCAGACCTTCTTCCTTTCCTCACCCATCTCATTAACATCTCCTCGTCAACTGGCTGTTTCCCCAATGCCCTCAAAGAGGCAAGAGTTACCCCACTACTCAAAAAACCAACACTTGACTCGTCTGATGTAAATAACTATAGACCAGTTTCCCTTCTTCCCTTTCTATCTAAAACTCTTGAGCGTGCCATTTATAATCAACTCTCTACCTATCTCAACCAGAACAACCTTCTTGATCCCCACCAGTCTGGCTTCAAGGCTGGTCACTCAACAGAAACCGCCCTCCTTGCTGTCACTTAGCAGCTTCACATCGCTAAAACAACCACTCTCTCTTCCATCATCATCCTTCCAGACCTTTCTGCTGCCTTTGACACAGTGAACCATCAGCTCCTCATTTCAACACTCCAGAATCTGGGTGTCTCAGGCTCTGCGCTCTCATTGCTCACATCTTACCTGTCAGACCGAACCTACCGGGTAACTTGGAGAGGATCTAGCTCAGAACCCTGCCCACTCAAAACTGGGGTTCGTCAGGGATCAGTCCTGGGTCCCCTCCTCTTCTCTCTGTACACCAACTCCCTCGGGTCTGTCATTCAGTCGCACGGCTTTTCTTATCACAGCTACGCGTATCTCGGCCTGTCTGACTGACATCTCTTCTTGGATGTCCACTAACCATCTGAAACTCAACCTCGACAAGACTGAGCTCCTTTTCCTTCCAGGGAAGGACTCTCCTACCCAGGACCTGACTATAACAATCGACAACTCTGTGGTAGTCCCCACCCAGACTGCTAAAAACCTGGGTGTGACACTTGACGACCAACTCTCCTTCACTGCCAATATTGCTGCAACTACCCGATCGTGTAGATACATACTGCATAACATCAGAAGGATACGTCCCCTTCTAACACAGAAGGTGGCTCAGGTTCTGGTTCAGGCTCTAGTCATCTCACGTCTTGACTACTGCAACTCCCTTCTGATTGGCTTGTCTGCATGTGCCATCCAACCCCTGCAGCTCATTCAGAACGCAGCAGCTGGACTTGTCTTCAACCTCCCCAAGTTCTCTCACACTACACCGCTCCTCCGCTCTCTTCACTGGTTACCAGTGGCTGCCCACATCCGCTTCAAGGATCAGATCAGCCCCAGCTTACATCCAGGACATGGTCAAACCATATACCCCAACCCGCCTTCTTCGCTCTGCATCAGCCAGACTGCTTGCTGCCCCCTCACAGCGAGGGAGAACTAATCACTCAAGCAAATCCCGACTGTTCACTGCCATGGCTCCCAAATGGTGGAATGAGCTCCCCATCGACATCAGGATGGCTGAAAGCCTACACATCTTCCACCGAAGGCTAAAAACACATCTCTTCAGACTACCTAGTGGGAGCTTCCGGTCGCTGCTCCTGTGGCAGACCACGCTATCCCCGTCTATTTTAAATTTATTTTATATTTTTAGACTTTTTTATCTGTGATGGACGTCAAGAAGTGCTGGTTGTTGCTGTTTTGCACATACCTCCTGCAGTCTTCGGACAATCGAGGGTGTTATGCCGTGAGAGTTTGTTACTCATTTGCTGAATTGAAAGGGATTGGAGCGGGCCTGGAACAATGGCGGAGTGGGGCACTGGCTACCGTGGCGGATTTTCAAGAATTTCCGAAAGAGATAATAAGACGGAAGAGAGGTAAATCTGGCGGAGTTTTAAAGAGACTTAAATCACGGAGATGTCGGCCCTATATTCCGTCTATGATCATGGGAAATATGCAGTCAATTGGGAACAAAATGGATGAACTGAGAGCCAATGCCTTGTTTCTCCACGAATATAGATCAATAAGTTTGATGGTCTTTACCGAAACTTGGCTCAACAGAAATCACACTGATGAACTAGTGGCGGTGGATGGATTTAAAGCTCTTCGAGGGGACAGAACGGCGGATTCGGGGAAAAAAGGAGGCGGCGGACTTATGGTGTATGTAAATGAGGAATATTGTCACCCATATAATATGTCCATTAAGATGCATACTTGTACCCCAAACTCTGAGATAATGACTGTTAGTGTTCGCCCCTATTTATATCCCTCGTGAATTTTCACATGTGGTTGTGATGGCAGTTTATGTGCCACATAGAAATGTGTCTAAGGAGGCGGCCGAGGAGATAGAAGCGGCAGTGTACAGGATCGAGTCTGCGTCGCCAGACGCGTTTGTTGTAATAACTGGGGATTTTAACCATTGCTGCGTTAAGACAAGTGGGTGACACTACTACCAACATGTCAAGTGTAACACAAGGGGGGAAACGGTCCTTGACCATTGTTACACTAAGGTCAAGGATGCGTATCTGTCCAGAAGTTTGCCAAGTTTGGGCAAGGCGGACCATAATCTGATTCTGCTCTGTCCCAAATATATCCCACTCGTAAAGAGGCACAAAAAGGAAACGATCACGGTGAAAAAGATGACAAAAGACGCGATGGAGAGACTGAAAGATTCGTTTGAAAATACGGACTGGGCGGTTTTTGAAAATAGTGCCAAGGATATAAATGAATTTAATGAATCTGTCTGTGGGTATATACAATTTTGCAATGATATGGTTGTACAGGAAAAAAGGGTTAATGTATATGCAAATTGTAAACCATGGATGAATGCTGAAATTAAAAGGTTAATTAATGACAAAAGGAAATCTTTTGCTACGGGAGACAAGAATACACTGAAAAAGATCCATAAAGAACTTAAAAGGGAAATAAATAAAGAGAAATATCGGTATAAATGCGAAATAGAAAATGATATGAAGAAAAGTCTGGGAAGGAATGCGGTTAATGAGCGGATATGCAGGGAAAGGGAAGGTAAATAGATCCCAGTTAAATGGCACAAGGGAATATGCTAATAATCTAAATCACTTCTATAATAGATTTATATAAAATAGACTTTTCTGATGAAAGACAAAGACTCAAGAATATGATTGGCAGCACAGAGGATGATAACTATAGCCTGCAAACAAACAAACAGGAGGTATATGGTATGTTTATGAGGCTGAAAGCTACCAAAGAAGCAGGTCCAGATGGACTATCTCCAAAAGTATTAAAAGGCTGTGCTTTTCAATTGGCAAGCATTTTTTCAAGTATTTTTAATTATTGTTTCTTTTATAAAGTGTTACCGGATTTATGGAAACAATCTTGCATTATACCAGTACCTAAAAAGAAAACTGTTGAGTGTATGAATGATCTAAGACCAGTGGCTCTAACCTCCATAGCTATGAAGGTATGTGAGAGAATTGTGTTAAATAGTCTGAAGCTTCATGTAGAGAATTATCTTGACCCCTGCCAATGTGCTTATCAGAAAGGGAGAGGGGCAGAGGATGCTATTGTCTGTAAATTGGACAGTGTTTATGCTCACCTGGATGCAGGGGGACGGTGTGTGATAATTCTGTATTATGATTTTAGCTCAGCATTCAATACGATACAACCACACATCATTGTAAATAACCTTTTAATGATGAAGGTTCCAGGTGTATGTATTTCTTTTATTCTAAATTTCTTAGAGAACAGGTCTCAATTTGTTAAGCTAAACTCAAAAGTTAAGTCAAACAAGATCATGACAAACACAGGTTCACCTCAGGGAACTGTTTTATCACCCTTTCTTTTTAACATCTACACTGCAGACTACCGTCCACAGCAGGCAAGCTGTCAAGTTGTTAAATTTGCTGACGACACAGCGCTCATTGGGTTAATTGAAAATGATGACTATATTCACTATCAAAATGAGATAAAAGCTTTTGTTGATTTTTGTGATACTAATTTGCTAGAACTCAATGTTAAGAAAACTAAAGAATTAGTAATTGATTACAGGAGAAATAAAATGACAACTGAGGCAGTGGAAATTAAAGGTTCAGTAATAGAAAGAGTGAACACATACAAGTATTTGGGCATTGTTTTTAATGATAGGCTAACATGGTCAGATCATGTTGATTTACTGATGAAAAAATTAAGTCCACGGGTATACTTTATGAGGAAGTTGCAGTCCTTTAAGGTGAATACAGATGTGGTGAGAATGTTTTTTATGTCAGTGATATGTAGTGTTTGGAGCTAATGTGTGGTGGGTTGGGGGGGGAATGCTGGGATAACCGAGAAGGCCAGGATTGATAGAGTGACTAAAAGGGCTGGAAAATGGTAGAAGAGTTAAATACAGTGGATCAAGTATATGATGAGCGTCTGGCAAAAATAACACAGAAAATAACAAGGGAACCAGGTCACCCTCTTCATGATAATCTGAATGGTAGAGTTATAGAACGTAGTGATAGGCTAAGGCCTCCTGTGACACGAACTAACCGGTATGCTCTCTCTTTTATACCTCAGTCTATCAAACAGCACAACAAGCACTTTAAACGTACATTTTTATAAATTTTGTATTGTATTTATGTATTGTATTGTATTATATTGTATTGTATTAGGCGGGTGTGAGCACTGTAATTTCCATTTTTATGGATGAAATAAACTTGACTTTGACTTTGACTACACCTCGGATAAAAAAAAAAAACACTTGAACCTGCACTTTCATACGTTTCTTTGTAGCTTAGCTTATTTAAAGCTAATGTACTTGCACTTACTACTTGTTGTTTAGAGTTTGGACCTTCTCAGTTGAATGCACTTAATTATAAGTCGCTTTGGATAAAAGCATCAGCTAAATGACATGTAATGTAATGTAAAGTTAGCTTCACCATCAGTTGACTGAGGGCACTGTTTTCACGATTCAGCTCTTGGGTTTTTAGTGCTTTAAAATGAGGTGTGTCTTTTTGGCTTTAATTAAGATGTGTCCAAATTGTAATAGCTTGTTTCTGTATATTTAGCAGTAATGGGAAAAGTCCCTGTTCTGCTCGACAGGCGTTATTTGGGGTTTTCCATTGAAAATTTAGAATTCTTCTACAGAATTCTGTGTGTAGGGTCTATCGGGTGTTTGTTCCAGGAGTCATGCTCCAATCTACTGAGTGGGGCCCAAATTTCACTCCCATATAGTGCTATCAGTACAATTACACTATCAAATATTTTAGTCCAGATTCTAATTGGAATGTTAAAGCTTTGTTTTTAATGCATACATTGTCCTGCGTGCTTTTTCTTTGAGTGAATGTATGGCTTTATTAAAATTCCCTGGTGATAAGGTCAGACCAAGGTAAGTATAATTGTGTGTGTGTTTAATTTGGGTGTTATTCAAAACAAAATGGTATTTGGTTTCAAGACATCTGGCTTTTTTTTTTTAAAGATCATAATTTGAGTTTTCTTGAAATTGACCTCCAATGCCCAGTTATGGCAGTATTGTTCCAGGATGGACAAGTTATGTTGAAGACCATCTCTGGTTGGAGACAACAAAATAAGGTAATCTGCATATAGTAGGTATTTAATCTCTGTGTCTTAGAGTGTGAGGCCTGGAGCTGCTGCAAGTTCATTTATGTACAGGTTGAATAATGCAGGACTTATACAGCATCCTTGCTTCACACCACGTCCCTGAGTAAAATATTCTGTTCTTTGATTATTAATTTTCACAGCACATTGGTTGCGCTTGTACATACATTTGATGAGGTCATATACCTTGCCACCTATTCCACTTTGAAGGAGTTTGAAGAAAAGTCCTTCATGCCAAATGGAGTCAAAGGCTTTTTTAAAGTCGATGAAACAAGCAAATAATTTCATCATTTCAATCATACATGTTAATGTATGTATGTAAGGTGTATATATGATTGGAGGTTCTGTAACTTGGAAGAAAGCCAATTTGGCATTTACTAAGTAGTTTTTTTTCTTGAGTAAAGGTTAGTCTCCTTGAATTTAGGATACTACAGAATATTTTCCAGAGGTTGCTGTTGACAAAGATCCCTCTGTAGTTATTAGGGTCTGATTTATTTCCATTTTTGTGGATTGGGGTGATCAGGAAGTGGGTGTAACTCGAGTGTACGTTGTCCAACTGGCTCAAAACTTTTCAGGATTCATAAAAGTCCAACCCTGAGGACAAAAAAAGGCTGATATTTACTTAGAGTCTAAGCACCTCCTAGTGGCAACAGGAAGTAGGCCTAAAAGTCAAGGTGCTATACTTAAACGAACTCCTCCTAGAGATTTCATCCGATGGACTTCAAACTTGGTCTGTACCATCCCAACACCTTAACGATGAAAAGTTATTAAAAGAAAAACTTTTCATCAGACGGTGTGGGCGTGGCATGGCGGCCATTTTGAGTGTTTAGATGAACACAGATGAACAAAGAAGTTGTTGTAACTTGAGTGTACGTTGTCGTATCTGCCTGAAATTTCTCACAATTGACAAGGGTCCAGGCCTGAGGACATCTACAGGCCAAAATTTACTTTTGGTCATAGCGCCCCCCGCTGGCAACAGGAAATGCACCTAATATGACAAACGTCATCCGATTTACATGAAACTTATAATGTGTGGTCTACATGTGATACTGAGCCGCCCCCTTTAATTTAACCACGCCCACTTACTCAGGCCACGCCCCTTCCATAAAATGTGAACCGTTTAAGGTAGAGCCTTGTGAGAGGTGTCATTGAACTCAGCAGAGAGTTCCTTCTTCATTGGTGATGGTTTGGCCCGCCCCCTATGCTTAAGCCACGCCCCCTTTTATAACTAATGACCCATTTGATGTAGACCCTTGTGTGAGGTATCATTACGCTCAGCAGAGACTTCCTTCTTTATTGGTGATGGTTTGGCCCGCCCCCTATGTTCAAGCCACACCCCCTTTCATAAATGCTGACCCATCTAAAGTAGAGTCTTGTGTGAGGTGTCATTGAACTCATCAGAGAGTTCCTTTTTAATTGGTGATGGTTTGCAGTGTCTGAGTGCCCTGCAAATTCACGGTCGCAAGGAGCGGAGTCCGCCGGTTACCCCGACGTGCGCTGAGGCGCGAGGGCCCGTCCATCGCTGCTCGCAGCTTTAATTTTTTATGCAATCTGTGCCACAGGCTTTTCTTGATTTAAGAGATTTCAGTTTGTCTGTTATCTCTTTTTGTGTAATTGGATAATTTAATGATTGATGAAAATGTAAGTTTTAATGGCTGATTCGAGATTGTCTAATTATGATTTAATATCAATTTGGTTTATGTTCAGGTCTTCATGTAGGATACTTTTGTAAAGGTCACTGAAGTATTTTTCCCAGATGTCTCCATCTTGTATTGTATTCTACTGCCTTTTCAATCTCCTGAAGTGTTTGATTGGTATAGTGGAATTTCTTTAGTCTTATGGTCTGTTTATATTGTTTCAGAGTTTCAAAGTATTCATGTTGTAGTGTTGGGTCATGTTGGTTTCTGTTTTTGGTTTGATAGCTGTCATTTCTTTACATTCACTGTCAAACCATTGTTGGTCAGAGGTTTTTTGTTCTCTGTGAATGTGTTTTCCGTTTGTTTTCCCAAGTTTGGCATTTAATGGAGCTTTTTGGAAGATATGGGTAATGTCTTTTGTTCCTTTGTTAATGCCTTCAGAGGTATTTTGATGGTTGAGAGAGATATAGGGAGGTATATACTGTCACTCAAGAATGTGGGGTTTTGATGGATGACCTTTTGACCTGGGGGGTCAAGAGGTCACGACCTGTCAAAAAGTGATTGATGACTTCCAGGTGTGTGACTGGACTGTTCCGGAAGCTTCTAGAAGGAAGGCGTGTCCCGGAAATGACGTGTGTTAAGTGATGCAATGAGGGCGTCATAGGAAGTAGAAAGGAGTTTCATTTAAATGATCCAATGAGCGTTAGAGATGAAATATCCGGCTGTTTTGAAATGAGCCAGTGAGAGAAGATGGGTGTAGCGCTATTTTTGAGCATAAAAAGGGGTTTCTAGCCCGCTTGAAACAGAGAAAGATAGGTTTTTCATACTACACACAGCATGTATGTAACTTTGAGTAACGCTGCGCCAGAGATGACTGCTGAAGAAGTAACTGCTCCAATGAGTCCGTACCAAGGAGGCACGTCCAGCCAGTGGGCTTCTTCGCTGATCTGTGAGACTCCAATAACAATGTTCCAAGATTCTGTTACGACACCCGGAGCTCCAAAGAAATGCGTAGTGTATCTGTGCCGTAGCCAGATGCCCCCGACGGAATCTCTTCATGAGGAATGGCCTCTACAAGCGAGTGGGATGTGTGGGTCGTGGGGGTATGTCTTCAAGTATGAAGAAGGTGAACTTTGCTTTTATCAGTTGAAGGAAGGGGAGTTGCTGAGTCCTTCTACAGTCATGGTGAAAATGAGTTTTGACGACTGGGGAGTGATGAAGACGATCCTACAATTTGGTAGTGATCAGAGCAACTCCGAGAACCCGACTCCCGCTGCTCAAGATAAAGAGACTCAGACTGTTTTGGTAGAATGTAAGGAGGAGGAAGTGACGGTGAACATTGATGCCGGCGCTGAAGACAATCCAGAGGCGGAGCATCCTAGAATGGATAACTATCCCAGCGATAGCGACCTGTCGAAGATGAACATCGTCTGTGGATCAACATGGCCATCTGTTACCACAGCCGTGGGTCGGTGGTGGTTCCGGGCCCTTCTGCTCTCCAGAGATGCGGAAGCAACGAGATCCTGTGACCTCTTTGTTTTGCAAAGGTTTAATACAGAGTGCGGGTTATTTAGAACCGTGCTTGCCTTACCAGCATTGGAATGGGCTGACAGGCTGATGGAGGTGGGGGATAGATTGACCAATCTCTTTCATAGCAGTCGCGGGTGGAAAAATACGCTGGTTGTGAAAAAAACTCTAGACTTTTGAATTTTTACCACGCCCATAACACA
Organism: Perca schrenkii; assembly: GCA_025617405.1. Classification (NCBI taxonomy): domain Eukaryota; kingdom Metazoa; phylum Chordata; class Actinopteri; order Perciformes; family Percidae; genus Perca; species Perca schrenkii. Next base: position 37,413,868 of record CM046793.1, read on the forward strand.
CCTTTTTTCCAGAAGTTTCCAAACTACGCCCCCGTTCCAGAATTTTCCTAACCACACCCCCCTTACAATAGTATAAAGACTGAAGCAGACACTGACAGAACATGGCAAGATGTTCAACAGGGAACAACGAAAGATTACAACAACAATGTTTGACTCAGCTATAAAGAGACCGCTTACACCCTGGACAAAAACGCTTACACCGCGGGTCCTCTTCGCCTCCTCAGAGACGGACGGTCAAGAGCTCCAAGGTCCGCCGTCCTCCCCCGAGACAAACAGGCTGGATTATATGACTATGGAGCTGAACGCTGGCTACGCTGCTATTATACAGGAACGGGATTCTGAGACATTTGACATGCCTCCGCACACTCAATCTGAGGAGGGAAACCCTACTGAAGTGGTCTGTGAGGAGGCGGAGGAGTCGTTGGAGGACGATTCTGAGTCGGAGAAGGAGACGGAGGAGGAGGAGGAGGAAGATGAGGAAGGCCCTCCTTCCTCAGTGGAGGAGGAGGAGGAGAATGAGATGGAGGAGGGCCCTCCAGATGCTCAGGAGAGCCCAGAAAGCCCTAAGCCGGACAAAGAGGAGGACTGTCAGGAAGATGAGATCGACGGGTGGGTATCTTCCGTCCTCATCGACACCGTCAAATCAGCCGTTTTTCACCTTCTCAACTTGATTATACACAAAGACAGACGGGCTCTGTGTCATGGATGCACAATTGATCACCCTAGCCAGAGGCAGCATGACTGTCTGGAAGCCTTGGCTGACAACTTTTACGGGGACAACTTCTATCGTTTGATGAAAAGGCTCATAACACTCGGTGACCAAGCGCAGTTGGAAGATTTTCACAGAATCCTGACCAATCAAATTGTCGTACATCTCGGTGATGGGATCAAAGATCTTCTTTGCTAGTTTCAGTTCAGAAACTTGGAACATTGTTATTGGAGTCTCACAGATCAGCGAAGAAGCCCACTGGCTGGACGTGCCTCCTTGGTACGGACTCATTGGAGCAGTTACTTCTTCAGCAGTCATCTCTGGCGCAGCGTTACTCAAAGTTACATACATGCTGTGTGTAGTATGAAAAACCTATCTTTCTCTGTTTCAAGCGGGCTAGAAACCCCTTTTTATGCTCAAAAATAGCGCTACACCCATCTTCTCTCACTGGCTCATTTCAAAACAGCCGGATATTTCATCTCTAACGCTCATTGGATCATTTAAATGAAACTCCTTTCTACTTCCTATGATGCCCTCATTGCATCACTTAACACACGTCATTTCCGGGACACGCCTTCCTTCTAGAAGCTTCCGGAACAGTCCAGTCACACACCTGGAAGTCATCAATCACTTTTTGACAGGTCGTGACCTCTTGACCCCCCAGGTCAAAAGGTCATCCATCAAAACCCCACATTCTTGAGTGACAATATATACCTCCCTATATCTCTGTTGAGTTTGTTGAGATGATTGAGTGGACAATGTTGAATGTGTTTATTGCATGTTTTATTTACATTTTTTTCCAACTGCTTCAACACAGTCTCACTCCCTACTCGTCAAATGTATGACACATGATCTGACACCCTGGCATCAAGTTTCAACGAAATAGGGGTACCCTTGACGTTATTTTTCGACGAGGGGGTCCGTCAGATAGACATTCATGTTATTCCCTCACCGTCGGATATCGACGAAAGAAAAAAACACGCCCCCCGCCCCTCAACTCGAAATCTGGGACAGTTATTGGTATTTTTAGCCCAATAACCGCTGTTTTAATCAACATTATTCACGAGATATTATCATGGTTTATATGTATTTGTGTATGTATGTCTATTTCGGCCAGGGAAGCTGGGTTGCTTTTTTGTTGATTTATATTTTTTAAACTATAATGCTACATCTATCAACATTTATTTAGATGTTATCATGGTATTCATTTCTTTACTTTAATAATATTATTTCGGTCTTATTACCAGTGAAATATTACAGTATATACTGTAATACAGAACATAACGATATGACCCGAGCTGGACGCATTCAAAGCCGATATCCCCCAATGCAATGCGGCCATTCATTTCAAAGAATCGGACAGCGATCAGCTGGTCTTTAACGCCAGGATCGCTTCAATATCCATATACACAGTCAGTGGTCAGTATCACTTCAATATACATATATACAGTCAGTGGTTGTATCACCAGCAACAACACATTGCTCAGTTTTGTTCCAGTAAGTTATGAACCATAATAATGTTTAAACGAATCCGCGGAAAACTCCAGAAGTGACGTAGTACATCCCGCTCAGCGGATACGAAGATAAAAATATATAATATTCGTAATATTGATGTTTTTTTCTAACGTTGTATTTCAGGAGTTAAACAATAAAGATAGTTATAATAATAAAATACAGTTTCATGTATTTGTCTACGTTTAAACGAATCCGCGGAAGTGGAGTGGAAATTCCACATCTCGTCTGTGAAAGAATGTTCCATGTTGTACGTGAGAATTTACACAATAAAATACTAATAATGAAAACAATTCAATTCAATTCAATTTTATTTATAGTATCAAATCATAACAGAGTTATCTCGAGACACTTTACAGATAGAGTAGGTCTAGACCACACTCTATAATTTACAAAGCCCCAACAATTCCAAGAATTACAGTAATTCCCTCAAGAGCAAGCAGTGTGACAGTGCCGAGGAAAAACTCCCTCTTGGGAAGAAACCTGGGACAGACCCAGGCTCTTGGTAGGCGGTGTCTGACGGGCCGGTTGGGGGTGTGATGAACAGTGGCGATAATAGTCACATTAATGATGGAACAGTGACTGGATGTAGCGGGAAGCTGCAGGAAGCAGCAGGGTTCAGCAGGACGCAGCAGGGTTCAGCAGTAAGCAGCATGACAATGCAGGGCACCGCTGAGCTCAGCAGGGAGTGCAGCAGGACCACGGCGACAGCTGGAACCAGGATCTTGGTGCCAAAGTTCTCCAAGGAAATACGCTGGGGGAAAAAACATAAGGACTCCGGGGAGTAAACTCCCCAGAAGCTAGGATTAGTAACAAGCATTTCTGGGACGGGATACACGCAAATAGTAATAGTAATAGTAATACAAAGGGAGAGGAGAGAGCAGCTCCGTGTATCAAAGGAAGGAAGTCCCCCGGCAGTCTAGAACTATAACAGCGTAACTATAACAGCGTAACTAAGAGAGACATGTCATAAGGAGAGGTAGCTTTTTCGGGCTTAGAACTCTCCCCCTGCCGGATTGGGCTTGGCTGGCCTGCCTCCCTCTACTTTGTTATGTATTATTAATCTAACAATTATGAAGAGAAGCAGTTGGGCCAGTTAGGTGAACACTGCAACTCCTCACTCCCTAACTATAAGCTTTATCAAATAGAAGAGTTTTAAGTTCATTCTTGAAAGCGATTACAGTTTCTGCCCCCCGAACCCAGATCGGGAGCTGGTTCCATAGGAGAGGAGCCTGATAGCTGAAGGCTCTGGCTCCCATTCTACTTTTAGAGACTCTAGGTACCACCAGTAACTCTGCATTCTGGGAGCGCAGTGCTCTAGTGGGACAATAGGGTATTAGGAGCTCTTCTAGATATGATGGCGCTAGACCATTTAGAGCTTTGTAGGTCAAGAGAAGGATTTTAAACTCAATCCTGGATTCAACAGGAAGCCAGTGCAGAGTAGCTAATACAGGAGAGATATGATCTCTTTTCTTAGTTCTTGTGAGAACACGCGCTGCAGCATTCTGGATCAGCTGGAGAGTCTTAAGGGACTTATTTGAGCAACCTGACAGTAGGGAATTACAATAGTCCAGCCTGGACGTAACAAATGCATGAACTAGTTTTTCAGCGTCATTTTGAGACAGGATATTCCTAAATTTGGCAATGTTACGAAGATGAAAAAATGCTGTTCTTGAGGTTTGTTTTAGATTGGCATTAAAGGATATATCCTGATCAAAAATAACTCCTAAATTTCTGACAGTAGTGCCAACACAGTCTCACACCCTACTCGTCAAATGTATGACGCATGGTCAAGGACCCTGGCGTCAAGTTTCAACGAAATAGGGGTACCCTTGACTTCATTTTTCGACGAGGGGGTCCGTCAGATAGACATAAATGTTATTCCCTCCCCGTCGGATATCGACGAAAGAAAAAAACACGCCCCCCCGTCCCTTAACTCGAAATCTGGGACAGTTATTAGTATTTTTAGCCCAATAACCGCTGTTTTAATCAACATTATTCACGAGATATTATCATGGTTTATATGTATTTCTTTTAATGTTATTATTTCGGTCTATTTCGGCCAGGGAAGCTGGGTTGCTTTTTTTGTTGATTTATATTTTTTTAAACTATAACGCCAAATCTATCAACATTTATTTAGATGTTATCATGGTATTCATTTCTTTACTTTAATAATATTATTTCGGTCTTATTACCGGTGAAATATTACAGTATATGCTGTAATACAGAACATAACGCTATGATCCGAGCAGGAAGCATTCAAAGCCGATAGGCCTATCCCCCAATGCAATGCGGCCATTCATTTCAAAGAATCGGGCAGCGATCAGCTGGTCTTTAATGCCAGGATCGCTTCAATATACATATATACAGTCAGTGATTGTGTCACCAGCAACAACACGATACTCAGTTTTGTTCCAGTAAGTTATGAACCATAATAACGTTTAAACGAATCCGCGGAAAACTCCGGAAGTGACGTTGTACGTCCCGCTCAGCGGATACGAAGATACAAATATATAATATTCGTAATATTGATGTTTTTTTCTAACGTTGTATTTGAGGAGTTAAACAATAAAGATAGTTATAATAATAAAATACAGTTTCATGTATTTGTCTACGTTTAAACGAATCCGCGGAAGTGACGTAGAAATTCCAGATCTCGTCTGTGAAAGAATGTTCCACGTTGTACGTGAGAATTTACAAAATAAAATACTAATAATGAAAAAATTGTGTTTTATATTTAGCACTTTGATTTGCCTCAACCTACAGTTGAGTGTTTAGAACTACAGCCTAATGGCTTGTTTGACTAATTTGCATTTGTTTTGAATTGTACTGTTGTGAAAAACAATAAACTATATACAAAGAGAAGCATTTTTTATTTTATTGTCCATGCATAGTTATTTAAAAACGCAATTTTCTAATTTTGCAGTTGATGAATACTAATAGCAAAGACTAATGGGGAAAAAAACAGTATAAGAGTATATTTATGTGTGGGACTTAGTTTGATTTAAAATCACACTGCATTATTAGTTGTTTTAAATAAATTACTTTTTTGAAATATCAATTTATTTTAGGCCTAACATATTAATTATTATATTCAGAAGATGATCCTCAAATCAATCACCGCGGTTACAGCTTGTAGCCATCCTAACCTTTGTAGCCTTTACTGAGACTACCTTTTCAAAATTAAGCATTTTCAGGAAATTAAAAGGATAAGCAGATTGTTGCCGAGGTTTTTGTTCACAGATTAAGATGTATAAAGCTTTGTTTGGGTATGTATACATATACAACATGTGTTTTGGCATTTTTGGCACACTTCTACCTCAGCCCTACTGCACAAAGACAAAACTCACACATCTCATTCAACCATTTCACAAGCTTAGAAAAGGGTCATGACATGGGTCAGAGCAGTGGTTCCCAACCTTTTTTTCCTTGGTGCCCCCCCCCCTACTCATGTCTAAGAAAAGCTGACCCCCCCCCCTTTGAAACTGAAGTTGAGGTAACTCTCGAGATAGAGCTGGGTCAGAGGATATCAGAGGTCATAAATGATGAACCAATCCATCGGCTCTGCTCCTATAGGCCCAATGGTGTTCATATGGACAACATGCACCTTTGGCTGGAAGGCCCGTGTTGAAAGTGTGTGTTATCATTTAGAGCAGACACCCACGGTGAATCAGATGGTTTATGTTATACAAGGCTGCATTACAGAGCATATTAATATGACTCTCATGAAGGTTGTGTAGAGGAATAGAAACCAGTCTCTCCAGGCAAGCACACAGAATATGGTCTGCTCTATCTTTATTCTCCATGCCAAGTATGAGCTCTTATCCTCTGGCAGAAGATATGGGTACATTTAACTTTTCTAAACTATAGGCCTAATTTGGACCTACCTCAATTAAAACTTTAAATAATGTTGCTTGAGATTGAGGGTGTGCAATAGCTTCATGATATGAAGCATGGTTGTGTTGCTCTTGTCACTGTTTGTGAAAGATGAGCAATAGATTGTTGCTGTGTGATGTGCTTCAGTCTAGCCTATATCTCTTTGTTCATGTTGTTTTTTATTGTAAGTATGTCAGCTGTATGATAGAACAATATGTCAAGTGTTATTTGTGAAGCATTTGAACTTAAGGCAAATATCCCTCTGGGGACAATAAAGTATCTCCTGCTAAGTGGTCTCCATGATGTGTAAAAATGAAAACGTTGTCGTAGGACTATAGCAAACACATCGTTGGAAAGGTGTCATCCTGGAGAGTAACATATGTCAGTCTGAAGAGGATACATTACTCCTGCTTTGAAATATTGACCTCTGAACCTTGAACCCAGTCCATGTTTGAAAGCCTGTCATTTAGCAACAGAAGGTGCTACACACATAAGACCAGCTGTTATAGAAAGCTCTGGACCTCAGCTATCATGTAGATATGGTCACCAAATTGTAACTACTGTAAGCACTGTCAAATATGGTAATAAGCTATTTTCACCTATTTAACGATTTTATTTTTAAAATCTGATGACACCAGTGTGTTCTCCATACCAACAAACCCTAGGGTGTATCCAAAATTATACACTGCCAACTTCTACTTATGAGAAATATACCAATATACTTTAAAACTACAACTCCCATAAGAAACGGCACAGAAGCTGTTACAAAGCTTGAGCACTT